>DWON01002049.1:0-21952 GCA_018251015.1 Phocides pigmalion okeechobee
AACAAGCTTTACTAACTTAAGTTCTTTTATATCTATTGTAAATGATTATCAAAAATAACGTAAGATTAAGCGCATACATAGGTTCATTATTGATTCTTCTTTGTAACAGTTGGCGCGCTGGGGTCGGGTGCCGTGGGCCCACGAGCTCAACCAGGCGGAGTTAACAGCGCGTGTGTCCGCTGCGCTACTCGTCATACAATGCTCCACTGAGAGACATTCCGCTACTGCGAAGAAGACTCCCGGGGAACAAATCGCCTAATGAACGATTGACAAATGACTAGTATTTCTTATTCAATATCTTAACTTCGCAGTAATATTAAGTGCATCGGTGTAATATAGTCATGTATTTTAGTGTAATATATTGTTGACAAAACCAGCATACTGTTTTATTTTGTGAAACAACGCTTACGCGAAGCAAATTAAAATAACAGTGCGCGGTTGCCCTCTGGGCAATGTTTTGGCAGCTATTTTTTCAGTGGCAAAAATTAGAAGTTTATATTTTTTATCATAAACTTGTTAACTACGCGTGGCGAGCAGGATTTGTACAAAATTGAGTGCGGTCGAGCGCTTGAAAATGAAATAGAAATAGCAAAAACGGAATCGCGAAGATCCGCTAAATATAGCATGCGGGCGCGGAGTGCGCGGCGCGCCGGGAGTCGGCGGCGCGCGACCTCGCTTTGTGCTGCTGCCGCCGCCGCACCGAGCCACTGACAACACTTGTCTCTACGTTAATTAACTTATTGACCCATTTTGTGTATCACAGTGCGAGGATTAACAAACTCCATACTTCGCGGCGATGACATTGCTTTGTGTTTAAAAATATCCATAAGTGTACGGAATCAGGGTAAATATGCGCTAGATTTGGATTTTGGCCCTTTCATCCACCGAGAATTTAGCAGTGCGTGAGTAATATATATTTATTGACTTGGTTTAGAATATTTTATTATTCCGATGCATCTAGTGCCGGTTATTGTGTACTTAGGTACATCTACCTATTCAGTTCTAAAGTTATTCATATCATTTGCATCTTCAGATTTAGGCCAAACTCATTGTTATTGTGATGAAATGTGGTAGGTATGTTTAATTGTATGAACATTTGGAGTCTCCAAATAACAATAATAACATATAATAAACAAAATATATATTTTTTTATTTTTGTCTGTTTAACTTTGGTTACCATTATATTTATATAATATTAATTTAAATAAATTTCGAATTTATATTATTGCAAGCATGCGATCCGGACTCGTGAAGAGGATTGTTGATGAGTAATCTATTCAACTCTTACGAATTGCCGTAAAAATAGAGTAAATGGCAACATTAAATGTATTTCAGGGGTAATGAACGGCGACGAAAAGGAAGAGGCTCAACGCCCACGTCCACTATCCGGTGGTATATGGACGCTGTTCTCGTGGCTCCGACGTAGCGAACGGTCCTCTTCGAGTGACAGTTTGTCCAGCGTGGGTTCAGCGCGCACAGCCGTCAGCTTTGACTTTTTAGCACCAGACCACTGTCACTTTAGGGATACGCCCACAGTATTGACTACACCCTTCAACCCTCCTTCGGAAACATACAAGAAAAGGTTACAAGACAGAAATTTCCGGCGACAGCGAGATCGCGACATTACGCTACATCGAAAGTACGGTCTCTTTAGAGAATACGGAAACGGATACGACGGCTTTAGTCTACCACCTGCTAGAAGGACCTTAGATAGTCCTGTAAATAGACAAAATAGAGATCGTAGAGCAACTAGCGAGTGCTTGCAGCGTCGAGCTGCGTATGTGCCAGGCAAACGTCGGGCTCCGTTGCCGCCTGCAATAACAACCTCGGCTACACTTCCTCGAAGTTACAAAAGAAAACGTCCGGCTCCTAAACCCCCTATCAAAAGTACAATAATAATTGAAGAAAACATAGAACATATTCACTGTACTACACGAATGAATTCAAACCCTAATAAAAAGGAAGAAAAAATAATTAATGATAATGATTTACTAACGAGCAGCAAAACTGAAAAATGTGAAAAGAAGGTTACAAATTCAAAAGATACAAAAACAAGAACTGATAAAAGCTTTTTAAAACAAATTTTTGAAAACAGAAAAAGAAATTCCGCCATTGAAACACCCACGTTGAGATTGCTACCTAGTATCAGCGAATTGGATAAACAAGCAGCAGCAATTATAGAGAACAATAAATTACGAAAAAATAGAAGTGACTTGAATTTTGATGATAATTCTAGTAATTTACAAGATTCATTCACGTATGCAGGTAACTCGTGGTTCTGCACTACATGTCTAAGAAAATATGAAGCATCCGTCAATACTTGCAATTATTGTTTACGAGAGAACAAAAATACGAATAAAAATATAGAAAAAGATGCTTTCAGAAAATCTTTTCCAAGTTCTTCTATTTACACGCAAACAAATAGTAACATGGAATCCGTATCTTCTAGTCAAAGTAGTATAGATGAACGGAAAATTCTAAAAGATATACTTAAAGAAATGAAAGATTCACTTCCTAAGAAACATAAGGATAAGGGGAGTAATAATAGTACTCGTACTAGTGCTAAAGCAAACTTGATAACAGAAACTCCCACATTGCGAATTGGATCAACAATGCTTGAAACATACAAAGACTTTACAACCCAGCCATCTTCATCCAGTGAAATTCGTATTAATAAGGTTAAAGATGATCAAAAAAGTGCTGAAATGCCATCTTCAAACAAAATATTTCCCAGTACATCCTTTTTGTCCGAAACACAAAGAAGTTTAGTTAATCAACATGCCACATCTGGTGCCACATGCTCAGATACTCCCAATAATAACATAATACAACATAAAATTTCTTTACCATTTGAAAGTAATAAAAATAATATTCAAAGTACGTCATCGAAAAATTCTCCCGATTCGCAAAAACCGTTAACTGAAGTAAAACTTAATCATTTTTCAAACGAGGTACCAATCGTTGCAAAAGACGACAAAGAAAAGCCAACACAACCCTTATTAATTAAATCTAAAATTGAAAATAGTAGTACACTTGAAGAAAGTATTAGAAAAATATTAGAAGATAATAATAATAATAAAGCCACTGAAAATAAACTACTAAAACATACTAATATTACGAAAAATATAAGAAACAGTGAAAGGAAATTAACATCACTTATAACAAAAGAAAATGATAACAAAAAAACCATTAATAATTTACAAACAGCAAACGAAACAAGTAGTAAATCAGATGACCGCGTAAAACTCATTACAGATAAAGTTTATCCAAAGGTTATAACTAGTAATCAGAGTGAAATTATGTCTAATATAGTAAAATCAAATGTGTCCCCTAAATCGGAAATAAAAGAATCAACACCTCCTAAAATGGTTTTCCTTAATTTTCCTATTACTAACGCTGTGGTAGTAAATAGTGTGACAGTAGTACAAACACAATCAAAAAACAATAACTCAGATAACTCAAAAGTATTACTTACTAAAAATGCTGAATCACATTCTATAAATCTGTCTACGCCTACAATATGTAAAGAAACACAAAACAGTAGTTTTCAATTAAAATTATCACCTCAGCCCTGTGTGAGTCGAAATATAAACGAAACAAGCAGTCAAAATCACGAACAAAATAAATTAAAGCCTATAAAATCTGATGCAGCTTCAGTAATCAAAGTTAAACCAGAATCTCATTTGCATACACCGCTTAAAATATCGTCATTGTTAAATCCAATTTATAGCCCTAGGCTACCTGTTATAAAGGAAGACAAAGGAAGTGGACCCATTGAAAGATCGTTATTGCCTAATTTGAATGTTAAACGGAATGACATCGATAAAGCAGAAAATAAAGGTACAGTTGAAAAAGCAGATAGCCGACCAAGTGAGTGCGGCATTAATGCATATGAAGCTTTAAATACAACACTCGTAGAGAAAGAAACCATGAAACCATTACACAAAAAGGAAGTAACAATAAAAAAGCCCATGGTTGAAAATGTAACGCCAAAATCTGTTTTAAACGAACAAAACATTTTACCTTCAACTTCGGGATGTTCTAAACAATCTATGAATATGACGACTGAAGATAAATTAGATCATTACGATAGGCGTAGACATCTTATAAGCCAGCTTGAACAGTCGATCGCAAAAGGCGACGAAGTAGCAGCTGCTGAGGCTGCAGTAAAGCTGGCAAAACTTAGGCTGTCTTGTTCAGTGTTGTCTTTTTCATCACAAATTGTAGGAGAATCTTCTAAACAAAGTGAAAAATTATCTGAAAATATATTTCTAAAAGAGGGCAACTCAATACAACCACAGGCAGAAGTAAAATCAGAACGAGTAATAGCTCAAACCCAAAGTGAAACAACAAATAAAACGGACAAAGCCGCTACACATTTAAAGAACAATGAAATGGTGGAAAAGATACCAGAAAATAGTGAGGTTCCAATAAAGGAAGCGTCTAAATTAAATATCCAAAACGAGCTAAATATGAAAAAACCTCCACTACATGAAAACAAACCATCATCATCACTAATACAAACAGTAGCAGATGAAATAGTCCCGTGAGTATTTTTCATATGATAAAAGTATCAAACTAGCACGCAGTCCTCCTGAGAGAAAGTGGTTACGTCCGCCCACGAATATCTGTAATCAACTGCATAGGATTTAAGTTCTATCTAAGAACAGCTATAAATGCGCTGCTACCCTTAAGGACTAAGTTGGAATGCCTTCTTTATCCAGACCCCTCCAATGTTTGCGGCCGTTGTTATAAGGCAGAATGACGTATTTTGTAACGTTATATTCTGAAAATTTTATAATTGTTCTAAATGTGGTAGGAGTGCAAATGACCATTCAATTCATGATTGTAGCGGCCTATTGGAATATGTAATTAAAGAATAAGCTTATACTTTACAACGTTACCAAAGGCTAAGCTGTAACAAGTTATATAAGTATGAATATGTTTTGCACTAGCGCACCTTCTATTTCATGATTCCATAATGATAATCCTCAATAATATTTATGTGACATTTATCACTTTTTGTGTATTGTGATTGAATACTAGGCATTGAAGAAATTTAAGATATTTTAAATATATTTATAATATGATTATTTAGCAAGCAAATGAGTTTCTTTTTGTCATTTCAGCATAGATGTGTGGGTAGAAGACAAACAAGCGGCGCGGGGTCCTATTCGGTTGCGCATATCCCGACGTGCGACTATAGCAGATCTACGGCGGCAAGCCGAACTTTCGCTAGGCCTGGCTTCACAGCTACAACGATGGATCATTGGTCGTACTCTATGTACCGACGATACAACCACGGTTGTTTCATTAGCAGGATTAGATCTGAAGGCACCTTTCTATTTATGTTTGGTGCAAACAGGTTAGTGCTAATTGATGTATATAAACAGCGTAAGAAAAGTTAAGCTTTGGGTTCAAGGCCTGAATATGAGCTACGCATCTCTGATTTTCTTAAGTGTGTATTTGCCATAATCTTTATTATTTTATAATAATCATTTTACCAGACAGGATCAGTAAAAAAACTACTACTACTCGTCTGGAATTTCTTCATAATATTCTTATAATTTTCTCGATTTAAACTGAGACCCAAGCGTAGCAGTGGAAGATAATAGTAGCTTATTTTTAATACCCAATTATATTTCCAGAAACAAAAGATAAAGAAATTACTGAAGTTATTGGTGACAAGAAAGATAGTGCAAATGATAATAAAGCGAATGAAAACGGTGAATTTTACATAGAGTTAATGAAATTAGAGAAACAATCGCTTGTTCCAAACGTTGAACCTTTTGAATGTGGCGTTTGTATGGAAGAATGTGCCGCCGGCGCAGGAGTAGTACTCCGAGAATGTATTCACACATTCTGCAGAGAGTGCCTTTCTGATGTAGTGCAACACTCTCAAGAACCTATAGTTTCTTGTCCAGCGATGGGTTGCTCTGGTAATTTGCAGGAACGCGAAATACGTACAATCGTGTCTCCGGAAGAATATGAACGATGGTTAGCCCGTAGCTTAGCTACCGCAGAATGTGGGACTCGCAATGCATTTCATTGCCGTACGAGAGATTGCACTGGATGGGCGTTTTGTGATCCAGGTGTTAGAAGATTTCCGTGCCCCGTATGCAAGCATACTAATTGCGTACAATGTCAAGTAAGTTTTACTACATAAATTACTAGGGTTGTATGAGGGAGGGAATGTTATTCACGAATAAGTAATATAGTAACTATATATTTAGTTTTAATACAAGTCTGTTTATAAAATAAAACTAGTAAATTGGTGTCACGAGTTCTTTAAAAAAATGTAATTAAAATTCAAATTTATGCTGAAATAACTAACAAAACTAAATGCGACATTAGCAGAGTTTCAATGCAAGGTACAAATATTTAACCCAATCTTTTTTTTGTGCAAAAAAATCATTTTATCATTTTTTTAAATATTGTAATATTGATTATTTTTAGGCTATTCATGAGGATCAGACATGTGAGCAATACCAAGCCAAATTGCGTGATACAGTAGCAGCCGCTGAAACTTACAAAGATGATGAGGGCACTCAGTCCTTGATCAACTCATTGATATCTCGTGGAGAGGCACTTGAATGTCCTGAATGTAAAGCTATTATAACGAAGAAATGGGGTTGTGATTGGGTAAAGTGTTCAGCTTGCAAAACTGAAATCTGTTGGGTTACGAAAGGTAGACGTTGGGGCCCTGGAGGTCGTGGAGACACTAGCGGGGGTTGCCGATGCGGAGTGGACGGTCAAAGGTGCCATCCTTCTTGCGGTTATTGTCATTAACATAGTGCGTTATTTTAATTAAAATTGCATGTTATAATTGATATGTAGTATTTTTATCACTAAAAAAATGCATACCAACTAAGTATTGTATCAATTAGAAATGTGAATTAAATAATAATATACCTAATAAAAACAGGAATACACAGAAATAGAACAAAATTTTCCACAAAGGGGTATGGTGATTTTTCATTGGAGGCTGGCATGGCTATCGGTCGCCATCTAGATTATAAAGTTAAATGACAATAATGTAACATATGGATGGAAAATAAAAAAATTATATGATTTTAGAATCATCCCTTAACACAAATTAATATTAAAACACCTTATTTTTTTCTGACTATAGCACCGCTAAATCTATGCTATTTAGGCAATATCAAGTAATATTCATTTCAAAATTATTTTAACATCATGACTACAATTATTAATTATTTATAAAAGTGGGAGAATTGTAGTTCAACCGGGGAGGTTCCACCTCCACTCTCATAATCCGTCGTAAAGAATTACATGTGTTTAGGTTGGAGAAGCCCGGTTGCCGGCTACACTTTGAAGCGAGGGGACCATCTTAATCCTCAGGGGTAGCAACGTATCTATGTTTGAGCTCAGATAGGATTTTGGTCATGTATGTGGCCATATTTAGATGTTTATTGGCTGCAACTATTTAACATCATATGGTTTACATGCTCGTTTGCTACTCTTCACATAAAAAAATAATGTTCTTATTCTTTAACATGTAAATTGGATCATAAAATCTTATATTGTTCTATTAGAATAATAATGTCCAAATTAAAAACAAGTTTTGTACGAAATATGAAATAAGGATTAGCGTTCATAAAATTAACCAAGGAAATTATTCTGATTACTACATCTTTAAAATGCATGTTTGTGCAAAGAAAAATAGTGAGGATTGGGGTCTTTGTAACTTTGAATGCAGTATTTAAAAAAAAACCTTTTTATTCAGTTCTTTTGTTCCAAATATTTTTCAAAGTTCTGTTAGTTATAATTAATAAACATATAAATCAATTGAAATGCCTTTATATTATTTTGAGTCCTAAAGTTTAAATGTTGTGACATCACATCGACTACTGCTTATGTCTATCTCTAATAAAAACAATAATTTACTCAAATTTCGTAATAGACTGGAAAGGTGCAATATTAAAATTAAAAACAAAAAACTTTGTGGTAGGATGAATAAGCAATTAAGGAGTACCACTTCACAATACTATTTAAAAAAAAACAAGATTGGCATTCTTAACTCTATATTATTTTGGAATACAGGTAATTGTATATTAATTAGTGACCTCAGTTAAAACATATTAATTGTTCACTTAGCACCAGCATATCCCTTGAAGTTTTAAATCTTTTTTTTGGAATAAAACACTCGTCTTAAGATGTAATTATTATCAATAAGCACTCATGATGATCTCAATTTGACAAGTATTTCAAAATAGTCCATCTGAATAACTAGATACTCATATTGTAAGTGTATTTTATGATTTATGCAATGCATTGAGTAACCTTTTCAAAACAAATGATCTAATCCTGAAATATATATGTAGAATTTAGTACATATTTTTAAGACATGATGGAAAAATAAAAAAAATGCAATAAGTCTGAGCTACTTAACGAAAATTCAATAACTTGATCTCCAGAATAAACATATTAACTTGTTGGTTTAACATGAAGTTAATTAAAAAAATGTAAAAAGTCAAGTACTAAAAATATTTTTAATTAATTTATAGTGGCTTTTTTTTAAAGGATTATTCAATTCTAAAATATGATAATCTTTAAATCACTATCTTAAAGACCACTACAGTAAATATGTAAAATTTTATATTATATCATTTTTTATAGAAAAAAGTATTCTCATTAACCTTTTAAAATAATGTGCGACTATATTAAAACATACATAGGATTACTGAGCAATTTGAGTTACCAATCTATATGAACAATGCCACCATATAAAAAAACTGTTCATTATTTTTACATTTTACTGTACTATTTTCCTCATAACTACAAGGTATAAATACTGGCAGTGAAAAACAAAATTATCACCAACAAAAATTAACTGAATTGCGAGACACTTCACTTAAAGAATAACTTATTTTTACACAAAGCACTAGTAACGACGCATGCCAGGTGGACCTCTTCCTCCTGGGCCTCCACGGCCCATCCCTGGTGGAGCTCCCATCATCCCAGGAGGTGGTCCTCCCATCATTGGACCACCGCGCATTTGTGGAGGTGCTGAAAGTTGTCCCCTAGAACCTGGCGCCATATGTTGTTGAGATGGTCCACCCACACCTCTCGCGGGACCCTGTAGCCCAGGAGGTGCACCAGCGGGGCCTGCACCTCGACCAGCCGCTCGTCCAGCTCCAGGGCCGCCGATAGCTCCAGGTAAGGGCACGCGAGGCAAGCCCTCTTCAGGAGGTGGTGGCCCTTCAATAGTAAGGGAGACAATGTTTTCCCCTCTGAGTAACACAAAACCAAGGGTCCTCTTTTCTTCTCTGTCAGCAGTCTTAGTGTTTTTAGACTTAATTTTTCTAAATTCTTCGCAGTCTCCCAATATCAAATTCATATGTTTGTCAAAAGCCTTAAAGGTTCCAATGAAAGTACGAGAATCTTGAAGTATAACTCTGACACGATAGTTTATATGCTGTTGCATTTTATTATTCTTTCCGATAGTCTGTAAATAAAACAAAAGTTAATAAAGAAACAAAATTTTTTAAAACATATCTAATACTATCTGTAAAGATTAATAAAAAATAAAACTATAAGCGTCAAGGATTTACATAAAAAGTAAAACAATAATTATAATTTACCATTTTGGATGTAGGATTACTGCACTAAACTTAGATACAAACAGTAATTTACAAAGCCCCAGTATGCGCGCTAAAATAAAACGGGCGAATTGCAATAAGATACAGATAATATAATTCAAAGCCGGTGACCGGCTTTGCCTTCTTCGTTTACAGAACGCTTGTCAAACAAACAAAACCATAGACGCGTTAGGGCTAACACAGATAGACAAATTACAGATAACTACTAAAATAAACAATTTAATGTTATCAATGTTGCCATATAGCTTATTTTTTATACAACCATTTTTAAAAGCAGTAAAAAAAATTTGCAGCATCTAATTTCAATAGGATGTTTTGCTATCTTATGCAGATGGTGCCACTGAAACGGAGATAAGGAGGTAAGCATAAAATAAAAATTACACGAGAGATTTTAGCAAGTAATATTTTACTCAAATGCGTTAAGCGTACAGATTTTACAATTAACAAAAATATGGAAACTATTAGAAAAGACCCTTAATATTTTAGACGTAACACTAAAAAATTTATATCTGTAGGACAAATGATAAATTACTTAATTATTACAATCCGTCGTACGTTAATACCTCTAAGTTGTAACTTGTGCGATTTTTTTGGGTTAAATATAATTAACCATATTCCGCAGTATAAGGTATAGTGCTGTTAATTTATAACTTAAAAACTAGTTATGCTCTCATTTTGTGAGCAAACAGAACTATTATATTTGTCCAGATTTTACGAGAAAATATTGCAATTCAATATACATATGAGATGAGAGCTTTATTGCGTTTTAATTGAAAACTTTGGTATGAAGATATTGTGAATTCAAAACGAACTAAACATAAGTGGTTCATCAACATTTGTTATCAACTGACTTTTTTTTATTTTATCCGATGGCTTCTCGGCCTTTTGGCCACCTTGTTAATGACAATCAGCTAATTTACTTGTTTTAATAATTTGTCTTTGGTTCCGTTTCTGTTACGATGTGACAAACGTCAAATTTCAGCTAAAAAGATAAGAGCCCAAGGCAGGATGAACAAACCTGATAATATTTAAAAAGTATCAATTTATAAAAACGTAAAACGTAATTTTTAAAAACTGTTGTAATGTAAAATCCCTGAATTCTCCTTTTATTTCTTTATAAATGTTACAATATGTCTGTATGTCCTTGTAAGGATAACAATAATAATGCATCCTGATATATATTTGTTATTATCGGAAAATTAAATGGGTGTTTTCATTATGTTATGGTCTAATTTTGTCATAGATGTCGTGACTTTGTGTCAGGGCGCCGCTATTAACAACTCTTACGTCTTTATGTCCGCAAGGTAGGTACATGTGAGATCAATATTGAGAGCTTGAGGGTAATTATACATTTTACTAACAGGAAGGTAACAACAATACCTACCGTAATTTCAAGTCATAAACGAAGTATAATAATCGGATCATATTATTTGTAACACATATACATATATAAGTTAGATAAGTTTGGAACTCATTAAGACGCGTTCGGATTTGGGATACTCACGCAATACGCAGACCAGAAATGTTTTACAATATGATATATTACGACTAGCGACCCGGCCCAGCTTCGCTCGGGTAATAGACTCGGTTTATATTTACTACATTGCGAGCTGAGTGACTCTTCTCGCGACTACGATTCTACAACAGACACAGTACTTATACTTTTCCGTATTATATTCGTAACTTTTAAACATCGACTAATGTTTGCTGTAATTATAGACTATGCATCCATAGTTTTTTTGGAGAAATATTTAATATCGTTCGATTCCCGAGTTTTGATTATATAAATGAAATATGTTTCTATGTACTATTTTTTATCTATTTTGGCAGAGTAGGAAATCAGTTTGTAGGCCATTTAATGTTAAACAGATTCTACAGCCTATGGACTTCTACGTCCAGCCTCGAACAGGGCTAAAGTTCTCCCTAACCTAGTGCGTGCGTACCTGCGTTGATACTTTAAAATTTAATAGTTAAATTCAATATAGTAAATCATTCGTCGTTCGAAATGGATGTTTCTAATTGTTAGTTTTTACAACTAGGTAATGTAAGTATGAAATAAACATAATGTATCAAAATATAAACTCTGTTACCCGAGCGAGGCTGGGCCGCGTCGCTAGTTAGTATATAAGCAAGTGTATAATTTCTCAAGTTATTTTTAAAAGGTGATATTCTGTACGATATATATTAAATCTGTAAGACCTTAATAAGTGTCTCTTGCTACTATAGGCTATCCCGTATTAGGCAAAATAATAAGTCAATCACAGATTACATCGGATCGGAAATTGAAAGATTAATGGTAGACTTAATTACTGCAGTGTACTGCAGCCTTTAAACGAAAAATACTTAGTGAGGAAGTTCGCAGATGGGTTACGAAATCCGCATGTAACTTCATTAATAGACGCCATTAGAGTTACGGAGACGAAAATTATTCGTCGTCGGAACAAATAATGGCTTCTCAATGGAAATATAAATCTAATTTGTATATGTAGATATAGTTTCGAAAATATTCGGATGCGCGATCTACGCAGTAATCACGTGCAGATGAAACCAGCTATTGAACATTGATATTGGAATAAAAATGCAAACGGATGTCATTCTAATGTTGCGCGTGGTCACGGATTGATGAATAAGGCTTATCGCGGTCGTTTTGCTGACTATAAAGGTAGTAAACACGTAGCCTGTTTCGAGCCTATGTCAAACGATAATGAATCAGATGCAATGCCAAATTGACATAACCGTAAGACAGAGGATATAAAGTTAGATACTCAAGGTAAACAGTTTTTTTTGCGAATAAGTATATTTTACGATAAGGTATATTCGGAATATTTTCGTGTCAGTAGAACAGAGGACCGTGTAATATTTAAAAAGGAATTAAGTGACGATGTTTTTTTAAGTAATGTAGTTGCTCAGCCTACGAATGTAATGATACCTCTAAGAATATTAAATACAACCTCAGAGGAAGTCATATGTAACATGTCGGAGATAGAAGTAAGTCCGTTGAGCGATTATAAGTATTGTTTTTTCGCAAAACCGGCGCTAAATGCTGAAAGGGTTAAAAATATTTTCTTTGCTTAATCATATTTATTATTTAAGTAATGATGAGAGGTTTTTTTATTGAGCAGATATGTGTGAAATATTCAGATATTTTCCACATATCAGGGGATAAATTAACTGTCACAAATGTATATGAACAGTCGATAAGGTTAAAGGATAATGTTTCTCTAGTTTCTGTATTGTTTCAATAGAAACAATACAGAATATCTTACGTACATAAAAGAGAAGTTGATAGAAGGGTGCAGGAGATGCTAAATAATAATATTATTGAGGAATCGGTTAGTGTGTGGTATTGTCCGATTTTGTTAGTACCGAAGAAAGCGGACCGCAATGGAGATAAAAAAATCTCTGTATTTTAGCCACTGTGATTTATCTCAGTCGTATTATCAATGTAGTTTAGATGAAAAGAGCAGAAGGTATACAGCTTTCACAACCGACAAAGATCAATTTCAAATGCAAAGGTTACCAATGGGGCTTAAGATTAGTTCTAGTTCCCTCAGCAGGATTATGATGAAGAAGATGATGATCATTAGAAAACGTTCATAAAACTTTAGGTGCGTATTTGATAATACAGACACAGAATAATTCATCACTATGGAGTTCGTGGATTCCGTATCGTTTTTCTTATAATACAACAGTGCATATTGATACAAAATGTACACCTTACGAGTAAGTTTTCGGGAAGAAATGCATTTTACCAAGTAATTTACATAATAGAAATGTTGATCCTTTGTTTAATTTTGGAATTTTGATTCCTTTACAATTTATATATCTATTACAGAACGCTAAAACTGATGCTAAAGATGATGTGATAGCTAGTAAGGTGAACGGAAAAGAAGTTTATGATAATAATTTAAAAACAGTAACTTATAAAGAAGGCGATCTAGTATTCGTTAAGAATATGACTGGCGATCAGATAGATCATATTTATAATGGCCCATTCAAAGTTTTAAAAGACGAATCGGCTATTGTAATAAATACTATGTAAAAATAAAGTAGACATAATTCATAAGAATAGGACTAAGTACATATAACTGTAATTGATATTTTGTAAACTTGTATGTAAAAAAATTCGACATGTAATTTTTTTTCTTCAGGAAAGGTGTCACGTACTTGACATATTATCACGCCTCCATGTTCTAGTGAATAAGATAATATACAAGATTATTATAAGATCACGTAGGATAATCGGTAAATAAGCTAGTGTATAATTTCTCAAGTTATCTTTAAGTGGTGATGATCTGTACGATATATATTAAATCTGTAAGGCCTTCATAAGTGTCTCTTGCTACTACGGAACCTCAACCTTCCTTGGTCACCCTCGCCTGCACCTAATTGGCTCCATTACATCATATCGTAACTGATTGAATCCATGTTAATTAGTAACTGCAGAAGAGAAATAAACATTACGCTAGATGGCGTTGGCGTCTAAATTAAAGTTAACATGGCGCTAATATTACACAGGTGTGCTTTATTTCGAATTTGCTTACCATTTTTTTTTGTAAATGTATCGTAATTTTTAACATTCAGATACTTTTTTCGCTAGAGAAAAATATTAAATTTTAACTAGATGTTACCATAAACTATTGTAACTTCATACTATTTATAGTGTGCTTAATATAAGTAGAGACAGAGCTGGAATAGGACCCTTTTCCCACTCAGAAAGGGTCCCACATAACATCTTCGTTACTTACATATACATACATACATACATACATTGTTACATACATACTTATTTAAACCCACCGTTCTGTACTTGAAATTAACATTAGGTTCCTACTATAAATTGAAATACAAAATTAAAAATTTGATAAGTATTTCTTAGTAGAGGGTGTTAGCTATCAATATTTTACTAATTGCTCACTTCCAAGAAAATACATAGCCTATAATAAGGCTTGAGATACAAGTACATGCATTAATATATATATAAATAGTAAGATTTTTTACGACGATGAAATAAAACTATTTGTGTATATGTGTACAGTTTTTTGTAAGTTGTAATCGAGCCTAACTTCTTGATAATAATTGATAATTAGTTTTTTCAGAAAGAAGTTATGTAAGTCAAATTGATCACTACCAGGAAAACAATCAAAATTATCACAAAAACGGGGTCCATAAGAAAACAAACACGATTATATTGTATTTACTGCTTTTTACTTAAAATAATAATATTAAACCTAACACGTAATAGATAAATACAAAACTTATTCTACCGATATTGACGGCGCAATGCAATGCGTTTAAACAGCTAATTAGTCTTTTCAAGATTACAATACAATAATTAAAATAGCTTCAGTTAAAAAAAAAACAGATACTGTACTCGACTAAATACGACATAACAATCACTCAATATATCCTTCTAAACTAGCGCTACAAACAAACGTCTCACAAAATTCTTATTTAGCTATCGATTAGATAAGAACAAAGCCTTAACATACATGAACATTCAAGATTTAAGAGCAAAGGATGCTACAACGATTCGGCGGCCGGCGGCGCGAATTGTATTACAGAAGTATGACGTACGGTAGGCACGTCAAAGGAATCGATTTGGGGGATGAGCTTTCTCTTTCGCGGAGGAAGTGATGAAGGTGCAAGTGTAAACTGTAAATTAGATGTGGGCGGGGATGGAGCGGGGGTTAGGGTAGGGGACGGCGCCGCTACAGAAGTAGGTTGCGATGGCATTGACGCCATTGTGGGACAGGGAGGCGATGGGGGCGAGCTCGGTGGAGTGGGTGGCAGCTGCTGTAGGGCTGCTTCAACGATGTCACACATACCACCGCCGTTCACGACCACCGGGACCGTGTACTGTGGGGGTGCGGCCCGAGGGGTTTCGGCTCCGTGCTCCTTGTAAATATGAGCTTCCATTTGTTTCTTTGTATTGAATGTACCATCGCAAACTGTGCAACGGTAGCAACGTTCCCCATAATGTTGGAACCTATGCAGCTTCAGGACATGGTTGTAGCCGAAGTCACGAAGACAAATATCACAAGTGTACGGGCGTTCTCCCGTATGTGTGCGGGAATGCACCTTAAGCTGTTTGGAACATGTAAATCCCTTGCCGCAGCCTGGTGCCGGACATCGATAGGGTTTTTCGCCAGTATGTGTACGCAGATGTATCACGAGTTGCCCGGACTGGATGAAAGTCTTGTGGCAATGAGGGCACGCGTGGGGTCGTTCCCCGGTGTGTATACGCGCATGACGATGAAGCTTCCCGGAGTGCTCGAAGGCAGCGCCGCAGACGCTACAACGATAAGGCCGCTCCTTCGTGTGTATGCGGCGGTGCACTTGTAGATTTTCTTTCACACTGAACATCTTATGGCAGTATTCACATTCGAAGGGACGTTCACCTGTATGAGTCCTATAGTGGCGAACGAGTCTCGCCGGTACTGCGAATGTTTTGTGGCAAACGTCGCACCGATGGGCATCAGCAGCGACTCGGTGAGAACGGGCGTGAGCAGTGAGGGCGCTGCGCGTAGAAAGCGTTAGGCCACATTCCCCGCACTGGTGTACGCGTTCTTCTTCACCTGCAGAAAAATGAGATTCCGATTTAAATTCGCCGACAGTATTCATATTATTTACGCGGTCTTATTTTTAATTAGATTATAAGCACACGTAATTCCGCGCCAATTGTTCACAGTGCAGTGTCTGTTGTGGACGGCATGTGCACGGGCCGGTCAGGAATATGAGGATGCATATACAAAGACCATAAAGGGGTACGGGTTGAAAGGGGGGAGCAGAACGTGGCAAAGTGAATGTCCTCCGACGGCACGTGGAGGCCTGTACCGCGGTTTCGGCGAGATAGTGCCGCGGTGGGCCTCCACGTGTTTGGGCCACCGACCCCGTGCCGCACTGTGTAGTACCCCGCACCCACCCGCACTTCGCCCCCACTTTCGTTATATCCCTATCGTTTTCCTTATGTACGTATTTCACTTTCTGAATATCAAACTAATTTAGCTAATGAAGACACAGATAACAAAAAGGCAAATATTATATCGTAAACAATTTGTCAGAGGCTTTACACAATAAATACAGTGCACAATATTTATTGGGATTACATATTGAATTATTTTTTTTAATCCCTGAATGAGGCAATTTAGAATAATTCATGAAAATCGCATGAAACCTACTATACAATTCAAATATTGATTATTCATTACAATAAAATAATAACGTAAGACAACTTATGATTTCTTACCTATCATGTTCACTGATGACGGTTGTAACTTTCTTAAAATGTGGTTCAATGGCGTCTATGTTGGTGTAGGTTGTGGACTAGAATTTAGGCGGTCGAACGAACGTGCGCTCCACGGACCGTCCACGGCCGAATGCGGAATTTGCGAGCTTCGAGCCAGCGCATGTTTCATATCCTCCGCTCTCTTCTACAGGCTCGCATACACTTGCACGATATCGTAGCTACAGTGTAAAGACTGCGCCTGTGCGCGTGTTGTACTCGTGTGAGTGAATCGTGTCACAGCAGCTATAGTTCCTATAGTATATTAACTACATTATTTTTAAGCATTGGATATAAGTAGGCTGATTTATTACTTTATTTACACATACAGTGTACTGTATACAGTATGTATGTACATTTTAGGCATGAATTAATACTCTATCATAATTTAGATTGCTAACTAACTACGTAATGAGAGTCTCTCTACATTATTGTCAATTTTCATTATCTAGTTATTAATGGACGACATTACCTAACACCGTTACTTCTTACATATTAATGCATAATATATCCGAATTGATGTTAATTTACTTTAATGGCTATATTGATTGATAAATGGTATAAAAGTAAATAAGAAGTACGTAGCTATATGTCAACGTGTTTTAAAAATAACTCTTCATTTATCTAAATCATTATCTACAAAATACATGCAATACATTTAATGCGTTCATTTCGGTCGTGAAAATAATAATACCACACCATCACATATGTTGTCCTATGTGTATAGGCTGATAGACGGTCGCGGCTTTGTTGAAGGTTGGAGAGGGTAGCGGAAAGCGCGCGGAGGCAGGGCGGAGGGGACGGAGTGACACGTGGAGGCCCACCGCGGTTTCGGCGCGCGTGTGAACTCTCCGCTACATTGCGCGTGCGTGGTGTGTCACCTTGCCTCCTCCCGCCCTCTTCCTCTGTTTCTATTTTGTCTGTCTAGGACAAGACAATATGATATGATATAAGTAGACTTAACGTATACATTTTGTTATTGAGCTCTTAGTATATTGATAAGAGTAAAATTATTATAGTATATCTATAAGCTTAGGACGTAACTTTCCTACAAAAGTTAATGTACTTATTTATCATTAATTACTTTAGTTTCATTTCTCGTTGTTTGTTCATGATTTACTCAAATACCCGTACTTGACGAACGATAGATAATTTTCAAGAAAGCCACATGACATTCGATCCGTCGATTTTAGATTACATACGACGAATTTTGATATCCAAAATATACTATAGATTAAATAAATTATTTTATGTTAAAAATATCGCCGCCATTAGAGTATGATAAAAAGTGTTCTCTATAACATGTGAGCATTTCGTGAGAAAGTAAGGTGTGGTTGTCATATTAATACCATCCCTCCACGGTTACCACATAGAACGTCGTCATATATACTTTAATAATCAGTTTAATATTATACTTTATATAAATAATTCAAAAAATATTTATAAACATAAAAAGGTTTCTAGATTCATAGCGTCACATTAGGATTCGGTGTCGTGAGTGTAATGGACCTCTAGAAAGGAGGTGTCTAAGCACCCAGACCTAGTTACGGAAATCTAAAGTCATTCAGAAACATGGTGGTCCGGAAATCAAACTCGGATCTGTTTACGTGGCAGACCGGCGTGGTGATTGCAATGTCACACGGATGAATGGTTTTTAAATTCCTTGATAAAATAAATAAATAAATACTTTCCTGAATATTGCCTACACTAAATAAGTTTCTATTAAATGTCTTTGTAGTAGATATACCTGCTACTTCTTTAATCTGCATAATCACCATCCATTAAATTAACCACTTATTTTACCCGCTTACGAACGGGCCATTACACATTGTATATACATTGAATAAATACATTGAGCCATATTAACATTTAGATTCTCATACTTTTATGTGAAAAACAACTTTATTATAAATAATCAAAATACAATTAATAAGGTTGGTTTATGATTTGCAAGAAAACGTTTGCATAAAATTGTGTATTTATCTAGTTGCTTTTAATTATTATTTGCAATTGTGCTTGCCATCTCACTTACATATGAGACAATTCTTCTACACATCAGTACCTCCATTCCTGTGTTCAACTTCAGGTTTTTTTGATAGTAGAACTGTATTTGGAACGACAGGTACCACCGTCGTCTTCAAAATTCAACCTTGCGCTTATCTTGTGTGTTGGTTGGAGAAGTGCGGTTGCCGGTTACATTTTCGAACAAGGTTCACTTAGTTCTCAGGAGTACTAAAGTATCTATGCACCAAGTCGGACGGGACTTGAGTCCTGTTTGAGGTTATACGTGAATGTCCCGTGGGTTGCAGAGACAATTTCACTTCAAGTGGCCCGAACGCTTGTTTTCTGTCCGTCTAAACTTCAAACTTAAAATATGGAAGGTATCCTGTTATATTTAAAGTTGATTACAGTTGAACATTAGCGGCAGTTACAGCTTATTATTTGGACTGCCTACTTTTTTGCTACCTTTATTGAAAAAAATTGGATTTAAGCTTCCTACAAAATTATCGGGTGTGGTCATGGGCGAATGGAAGAATTTAAGGTATTTTTGCAATTACAATTTGTCATTAAGTCTACTATGTTTTATTTCACTAATTGGAGACTATTTTAATATATTAAATAATTACATTTTAGTTGGTGGTAGAAATCTTCGACCGAGGTGGTACCTCCGACTTTATAATCCTTCATACAGTGTTTCGTTTGGTTGTCGGCTATAGTTACAAGCAAGGTAACCTTACCCCTCAGGAGTAACAATGCATCTACATACGTATGACCTCACATAGGATTTCAGTACTGTTTTAGGTTGGATCCATGGGCTATAGTAACCATTTAACATCCTGTTACTTCCACGCTCGTTTACATCCTTTGTATTGTGACATAAAAAACTTCATGAATTTTTATGTTGTTACGCAGACAAAATAGCAGACGGTATGATTGAAATCTTCATTTTATTTGTGTTACAAGGCTCTTTGTAGAAAAGAATTCTTTTTTAAGAATTATGCATAGATAGGTCGTAATTGATTCTTAAACATATTAGTAAAGTTACGATTTTACTAACACTATGTACTTATAAGCAAGTTGCATTTTCATAAAATGTGTTCCTTATGACTTGATAAAAATCTTTATTGAAATATATGTTGGTAATCATTGATAATTATCATACCAAGAATTTATTCAACAGTATTGGTAACTTTCAGCACTTTTTCAATAATATGTGAAATCATAAGTATATATTACAAATCTTTTTTATTGTATATATTATATATTTTTGGAATTATTTAGGACAGTACGAATTGTAGAGTTCGCATAAACGTTTTTCTGTAGTGTGTCACGTATTTCACATATCATCACGATTCCACGTTCTAGTAAGTAAACTAATATACAAGTTTATTATAAGATCACACTCTTGTAACTAAGTATCTAAGGTCACGTAGGAAAATTAGTAAATAAGCTAATGTATTATTTGTCAAGTGATCTTTAAGTGACGAGATTCTGTACGTTATATATTAAATATGTAAGATCTTCTTAAGCGTCTCTTGCTACCATGGGACCTCAACCTCTCATGGTCACCCTCGCCTGCACCTAACTGGCTCCATCACATCATATGGCAACCCTGCTCCAAGCGCATGACATCACATTTCAAACCTCTACAAATCTCGAATTAAATAGATAGTAACGTTTTTATGGGAATTAACGTTAATTAATTTCCATAAAAATGTCTGTACGTTAGCGATAATTTAGTCGGGAATCCATAGATGGTTTATAGTAGTCTAGATTCTCTTTAGGTATATTGATACTTTTGTAAATAGTTTATAATATTCAAGGATATTTTGTATACATATATATATAATTATTTGTTTGTAAGACATGCCATTTTCTGCAGGAAGAGCTAAAAGTAAAAACGATAAAATACATAGATAATG
Source organism: Phocides pigmalion okeechobee (assembly GCA_018251015.1). Lineage (NCBI taxonomy): Eukaryota > Metazoa > Arthropoda > Insecta > Lepidoptera > Hesperiidae > Phocides > Phocides pigmalion. Next base: position 20,832 of record DWON01002049.1, read on the forward strand.
TGCATGCAGAACAAAAACATGTTGGTATTTTATATAATAGGTAGGTAGCACAACACTACGTCATAAATTGACATGACATAATGTTGTTTGTTACACGAACAGTGCTTATAAAGACATTGTTTTTACTCGTGTGCGCAATTATTTCACTTATTTACAGTCACAGATTATTGAAAACTGCTTAGGTACGCAACTAGATTATGTAAATTACTTTCGACTTAATTGTAGGTCTATACACCTGCAAGCTTGTAATCTTTAGCAACGGTTTATGCAGAGGAATCAATAACAAAATTAGTAGGGTTCTAATTTTTTACATTTTTTTGCAATAACATGATGGCAAATGTATGTAGGGAAGTGAGTGTAGGTAGTAGAAGCGTTTGAAATTTCTATGAAATAACGTGACAATATGAACTTTAGTAGGCTGTAGGCATAGTTGTCTAATTGAGGCAGGTTAGGAGAGACCCCATATTGTACCAAATTCTAGATGTTGATCAATCGTACCTCACTGATTGCATAAGGCTGGAAAGCCCTAACACGGCCGAAAACGCGGAAAGTGATATAAAGTGTTGCTTGGAGATCGAGGAGGGTGTAGGCAGGCGAGGCGAGGGTTCGAGGCGTGCGGGGCGAAGCGTCGACACGCGCTGTACGGTCGTTGAACGTTCGAAACCGCGGTAGGAGGCCAGCCGGCGCGTGCGCCCGATTCAACCTTCCTCAACGCGACCGCAACTGACCCGCGCCACGGCACGGTCAAACGCAGCGATCGGCGCTCAGCGCTCAGCGCTCACCATGCTCGGGCGCGTTATCTCCATATTTCAATCTTAATTCCTCACTTAGTATTTGTATTTCATCATAAAATGTTTATTTATTTAGGAAGAGTAACAAGTAAATAGGCCACCTGATATTAGGTAATGGCAGCAGTCATCATCCACCTCCAAACTAGAATTGAACTATAGTTCTAATCTAAAGTCGTAGATGCCTCGCCAATCCTGAGAACTAAGACGGTCACCCCACTTGAACGTGTAGTCGGTCACCGCACTATTCTAACTTAAACTGATTATACCTACATAATTCAGAAAATTTCGAGGTACGCTAAGAGGTAAGGCTGGAATAGGTATTTGTTAATT
>DWON01002050.1:0-21950 GCA_018251015.1 Phocides pigmalion okeechobee
AGGCGACCATCTTAGTCCTCAAGAGTAGGAACGCATCCACGTCCATCCTTAAATAGAACTTCTGTTCTGTTTGAGATTGGACGTGTCCATGGGCTGCAGTGACCACTTAACATCAGCTGGCCTGCATGCCCGTTTCTTACTCTTTCACAATAAAAAAAAAATGTACAAATAACTACGTATTGCTATACATTAAAATAGACATTTAAGCATACATGCCGTGATCAACGTATACAAACTTATTTATTGTTTATCGACATTTTATGTATCAACTTTGCCTATATATTAAATATTTTGCAACCCTGTGTATCTGTCCAATACATCAGTTACAGTGTAGCATAGAAAAAGTAGGTTAAAAGAACGGAAATGCAGTTTGCTCGGATATAATCGGATTGCGACGCACGACGGCTACAGTTAAGTATTTCACAGATTTTATAATTCAAAATTTATAAGAATTTTATTATGGCTGCAGCTTGAAGGCATGGAAGATGGCATTTTGGCAGCATGGTTGGCTTCATCAGTCCCTCATTTTCTTGGATAATGTCTCGATCTTCAAAGGCTTTGAATCTTCTTAAAACCGCTTAACCGCTCGAAGCATTATGGTTTGTATCCGTGTGAAATACTAGATTTTGCCTACTACAGGGGTCGGCAACCTTTTAGACGCAAGAGCCAAAAGTTGCAATTTGCAAGATTTCCCATATTTTAATGACCCACTAAAAATATATTTAAATAATTTTATGTCTGTCTGTATGTTCTGATTACAACACGAATTTCACTGGCAGAGCTTTTGTTATGGTTGATACTATCAAGTTTCCTTTCTTTGTACTTAAGCTATATTGAGAACGTATCTACGATATTTAGAATTCTAGGTTCAGCGGTTTCGGCTATGCGTTGGTCTGTCTGTCGGTCACCCCACTTATATATAAAATATACATGACTTATATACACATACAGATCCACGTACATACAAACACGATCTGCTACTGTTACAGCTGTTTAGATTATTGTTTTTTCTAGGAATTACTAACTGATCTCTATACACATTCGCCAGTTCTATTTACAATATACCTAAATATCGAATTTAATCATTGGACTAACTTTACAAAACAGCAAATATCATGGGAAGCAAGTGATCTGAACTTTAAAATGGAACTTTATTTACACGTTTTACTCCAAATATATACTTAATGTTACCTGTTTGTATGACTCCTATATTTTACCTGACTGACTCACGTGACGCAATGGTCGAGATAGTAACTTGTCACGTAGAGAGCTCTGGGTTCGCCGCCGCGACTGGCTGGAGGTCTTTATGATGTATTTATATTTCTGCTCTGGGTCTGGGTGTTTAGTATACTTATGTTTGTATTTGTTCATGGCGCTCAAGATTCAGGGAATCTAGATGTTGTGGTAAAGATACCGTTAATTTTTATATCTAGAGTTCTTAAAGCAAAAAAACTTGAGTGTAATTTTAGGGTGAAGGAAAGCGTACCTAGTAATTTTGGAACTAAAATTGTCCGGAAAGCTAGTCAGTTTGGGTATAATTTACTTTTTACACTGAATCATAGATGATTTTGAATTAAAACTAAATGAGGTATTTAGATTCGTTTATTAGTCATTTGCTTAGGTAAAGTGTAAGAAAAAGAGAGTACCACCGTCACTCTCATAATCCGCCGTAATGCAGTTCTTCTGTATTGATTGGAGAGGTGCTGTTGCCGGTTGCGTTTACAAGAGGCGGACATCACAGCTCTCAGGAGTAGCAAAGATAAACAGCAGAATGATAGCCTTCTTTGAGTTCTTAAGTTGAGACGTACATGTCTAGAAGCTGAAGAGGCCATTAACATCAGATGACCTGCACGCTGCATAATAATAATCTATTAGTTACATCAAATACGTATATACATAAGTACATATTCGTTTTTATAATACAAACGCACCCAATGTTAGTCATAATAGCGATAATCCTGTTTTTGTCATCTCAGCCTTATTCAGTACCTCATCCAATCACGAGACGAATACCCGGAAATATTCCCGATACGGTCATTAATCAATCTACACAGATATTTTATTGTTTATCTGTTTATGTCTGTTTATTCAGAAAGGTCTAAAAATGTCAGCTCTAATAAATCAAAGTTGACGGCGCCGCGAATAAAATTTTATCATCTCGTTCACCCAGTTTCAATTTCTTCAACAACTTGTTTACTCGGAAATAAATTTCAGGATGGGTTCTTGGAATGTTAATTGCGAGGTCTAAGTGGTGGGTGACAAATTGTTTTACAAGACATTTGTCTTGAGAATTTCATGACTTGAAGCTGGAGGCTCCATAGCTACATCTCATCGTCAACCCGTTATTACTCCGATAGGCATGGGTCTTCTTTTTTTATTATGAAAGAGTAAGAAATGGGTATGCAGGACACTTGATGTTAAGTGGTCATTGCAGCCCATGGACAACCACGTCCAATCTCAAATAACATAGGTTCTCTTTAACGATGGACGCGGATGCGTTCCTACTCTTTTGGACTAAGATGGTCGCCTCCGGTAATGTGTATCTGGCAACCACACCTCCCCAACCGAAATACAATACATGAATAACATGTTGCTTTAGGGCGGATTATTAGAGTGGCGGTGGTGCCGCCCTGGGTGAGCTCCAACGGCTCTACAACCTTTAACCACCTTCTACAAGTGATAATAATATTTCATAGTAAAGAAATGCCATCATAATCCGCCGTAAATAATTATTTGTGTTTCGGTTGGAGTGGTGCTGTTGCCAGCTACACTTCGAAGCGAGGCGATCATCTCAGTCTTCAGGAGTAGCAATGCATCTTCGTTGGAGCTCAGATAGGATTTCAGTTGTGTTTGTGGTTGTACGTGGATTTTTTTTTATTGCGAAAGAGTAAGAAACGAGCATGCAGGCCACCTGGTGTTAAGTGGTCACTGCAGCCCATGAACAACCACATCCAATCTCACATAGAACACAAGTTCTATTTAAGGATGGACGAGAATGCAGAAGAAGAATTTTATAAAGAAGTGAGAACTTCTTGCCTGGAAAGGTTTGTCACCTCATCAATCTGTTATTGTCTCACTGGGCATGGGTTTGCTCTTAGCATGAGTTGGCTTAGCTTCAGGTCATACTGCAGCCCGCTAGCCAATTGTGGATTTTAAGACTTTAAACACCGTTGAAAATTTTATGGAGAACTCTCAGGCAAGAGAAATCGTCGTGTTCTCTTACACCGCTGAAGCAAGTGACAATTTATCTAAGAAGCTCACATGATTTCGGAAAATCTGCTGTGCATGTCAAAGATACAAACTTTGGACTCCTAGGCTATCACTGTTCTTAGATCGGCTTTTTCCAACACTTGTATTACTTTGTACGCTGTGATCACTAATTTATTCAATACATCCCTACATTCATTCATTCATTAGCCTTTACACCTCACTCCTGGACCTCCTAATTAGCACCAGTCCAACCTCTGAAGTCAATAGTTTCCCAATATTTTTTGAGGTCATTAGTCCACTAGGTCGGAGGGGAAGAAAGTGGCTTGTGTTCCTTTTACTGACCGTCGTTCAAAAACCTTTCATTCACAACGATTCGTGTTGTTCCAACTTTGTCCTCATGAATAGTAACGCATCTACTCGTGTGATTAAATCCAAGTTGATTTTTACTCCTATTTTGGGGTTGATTATATTTTTTTTGAGTAGCAACGAATGCTTAGGTAATTACATAGGCATGTTTGTTTGGTATTTATATCACTTTTTTATATTAGAAAAGTAGCAAATGAGCATGCAGGATACCCGTGTTAAGTGAACGTTGCAGTCCATGCATTTAATACATACAATTTCACGTCGTGCATAGATGCGTTGTTACTCGTGGGGATTAAGATGGTCGCCTCGTTTATGAGTAGCCAGCAACTATACTTTTCCAATAAAAACACAGGGATATCTTTACGGCGGGTTATGACGACGGAAGTATCTTCAGGTTGAACTACAAATTCATAATTTTTAACGACATAAAAATATGTATATAAAAAAATAAAAAAGTGCAAGCTTCAATCAATTCTGAATCAATTCATAAAATACGCTTACTCACGAAAATTAGCTTTAGAGTGGATCAGTTAATCAATCAAAGTGTCGTCGTCAATCGAGCAAACTTGCTTCTATGTTTTTTCTTAACAAATAGACTTACGTTTGATCGACATCACGAATGATAATTGCACTGGTTCATATTACGCAAAGAATTACAATCACTATCTTCAGAGTCAAGTGAACTGTCCGCATTGCTGCGCTAAATAGCGATCGCAATCCTCTGGATGATATAAACCAGTCGGAGTCTGGATGGATATGGACTGTAGATGGCAAAGGTTAGGGTTTAATTATATTAATTATTACGAAATGCACATGAAAATGAATAATTAAATTCTTACAAAACACAGTATTAGTATCTAACACAGGTAACCTGCATGTTCAAATAATGATAAAATATGTACAATATCGCTATCTCCTAATACTTGGGTCGTACCTAATCTATTGCACAGTGCTCAATCAATCACGCGGCCGGAGTGCGGACGCCGTCGTCGCTCGAGCAAGCTTAGCTGCTTAGTGCGTGTCTGCTTGTAGCTAAGTAGTCTTTGACGAATTACTTTTCTGAAAAGATTTAGTTAGTCTTATACGTTTTGGGTAAAGGGCAAATAAAATAAGTAAATCCTACAATATAGTACCATTTTTTCACGTAGGAAACGATCTTAATTTCACGTAACTTTTTAATATCTTTTACAATATTAGCTATTTTTACAATAAGTAGTAAAACACTTGGTATTGATACGTTATTCTATTTATGTGTCAGTAATTAGTGGAAACTTCATTGGTGTAAGTATTATACTTGATATATGTTATAATTGCCATTTTGTATATTTTCCGAATAAAAGGAAATAAATAGACATATAAGTACATAATTTATAAAAATAATAAATATAGAATTAATTAAATAAATAAATAGATAAACGTGCGAGCGGTACTGAGTTATGCAGAAATTTCATCCACTAGTAATTAAGCTTTTAAGTAGCTGAATAAAATCTTTTTATTGACAAACACTTGAACAGGCTTGAAGAAATGACGAAGAATCAATTTTAACAAAATGGCTACGAAACAAAAAACTCTAAAAAGTATTATTACGATGCAACGATAAAAAAATAATTACTCGCAAAGATTACTTTAATCGTTTTATCCCTTCCCAAAACGCTCGATCAATCAAGTCGGAGTGCAAACGTCGTCATTCGAGCAAAGTTTGCCGATTAGTGACCAATTGTAGGTGGACAACTAGTAAGCTTTGATAAATCGGTCCTTTGATTAGATTTTATACTTAAAAATATAAATTAACAAACTTGAAATAAAAATATTTATAACAATTAGTCCCCCATTGATCGACGTTGCTGACTAGAGGGCTGGTTCATATCTCACGCAGAGATTTGAGATCGTTGTTCAATACGGGAATGCGGCCAGTATCCTTGGTCTATGTCGCATGGCCATGGACTCCCTTTAGATTAATAGGTTAGGATTTTATTAAAATTTGTTTGAAGGTTTTAGTTATGGTTTAAAAGTAAAAAAAATGTTAACGAAAGAACTTGTTCAATATTTGTTATAAAAAGTCCTCCGAACTCAATACAATTAAATGACATTACTGAGATAAAAATAAAAATAACGTGATTAATAAATTAATGAAAAAAAAATTAAAAAACCGTGCAATAATTTACTAACAACTTACAAGGGCCGACCTTGTCGACTTTGTTCGATAATTTTTACTAATGACTTACATTTGTCAACTTTGAATATAGATTCAAAACAATCATTCTTAACTACTTGATAACCGCAAATTTGCTTGCGTTGTTTATTATAATAACAACAATGCGTGCTCCACACAACAAAATAAATGCCCGGAAATAAATAAAAAAACGAAATATTTCCAGTAGGTTTAACATAATACGCGTGAAACGGCGAAACTCTTTTTAAATGAACAGATAATAAAAAATATTGTCATGTCTACATGTACATAAAACATGTACAGACGAAACTTGATTCGGCTGCACAAGAAATACACCCTTTCATATCGGCGGTCCTTGCACGACTGATTCAATGCACTTAATTACCTCTCAATTTAACTTTAACACCGGAATAACCTACATCCACTATTATCATTTCAACGTGTAGTCACATACTCTCCTATTATTACCACTATTATCATAACTCAACTACCCTCCTATTATCTACATATATCTAGTGCACGTGCACTGGATACAAGTATTAATGAATTCTTTATCGTTTTACCTTATTCTTCGAAAAAATTTTACTATTAAGCTTATGTAATAAGCAGGCAGGTCATTAAAGATGTTTGGAGTATCTAATCTATTAAGTAGGATTAATCAAAATCACAACTTTTGGAAAATATTACGGAAGTTGTATTTATCTAAGCACCAGCTTTGCTCGCGACTTCGTTTTTATACAGTCATTATTTAGTTTCTCGTCCAATTTACAAAAAAACTTAACGTATTATACACTAAAACCTTCCTCAGGAATCCTACCTATTGTGGAAAACTGTAAGAAAATCCTTCCAGTACTTTTTGAGTTTATCGCGAACAGACAGACAGACAAACGCGACGGGAGACTTTGTTTTATAATATTTATAGATAGATAAGTTTCCTAAAAAAAATCCTTCTTTAACCATTCTACAGCTCACCAACTCACACCATTCACAAGGAGAAATTAAATTTCAAATACGATGGTTATTGTGAATCATAACTGCTTGTCCACTAACGAGATCAATACAACAAGTCGACATGTCCCACGATAATTTAATTCCATTCTTGCTTTACATGTTCCGTAAACTAAACGACATTAATTGAGTCCTCAGGGTATTGGGGATAAATTGGAAGTTTTCTATATAATACATAGTAATAGATACGTCACGCAATAATTGATTCGGAAGAAATTTTTCATGTTATGTATAAGTTAAAATTGATACTAATATATTTAAAGCAAGCAATACACGTCAACAGGTGTACCATCGTACCATAGTAATCATGTTACCATCGTAAGCGGTCACTGCCGCAAACGGTCATTTGTTATCAATTTTATATAGAAAAAGTATTATGTTTAAGGAGTAGCAAACGAGCATGCAAGTTACCTGATGTTAATGTTAATGCAGCCCATGTTCATCCACGCATAGCCTCTAACAGGAGTGAAGTCCTATGTGAAGTACGTAGATGTGTTGCTACTCCTAAGGACTTGTAGAAGCACTGCACCTAAGGACTAATCTGATCGCCTCACTTGTAAGTGTATCTTGTAGCAGCACTGCTCTAACCGAAACACAAGAGTTGCTTCACGGTGGATCATTAGGGTAACTATGGCATCTCCATGATTGAACTATAATTGCCAGTCATATCTCAACTGAAGTCCACTGCATACCACTTATATGCAAGGTAGATTTCACTCACGTAGAAATATGTATTGTGAATTTGACACAAGAAAGAATGATATAGTGGTGGTATGTTTAGTGTAAGTGTTAATTTATTTTGACATATTATTAAACATTAGAATATCTTATTCCATTACAAAAACTAGCACTAAAACAATATACTATGTATCGGGTACTCACCGTCGTCAAAATATCGTCAATCAAATTCCAAAAATCGTTAAACGCAAGTACACGGTGCGAAGTAAAATGTATAAATTCCACGCAATAATTTTAGTTTAAAATCATACCGATATGACATTTTTTCATTCAGTGTTTAAATGAAACTTTCAAACAACTAGGCAGTATGAACTCGTTTAAATTTTTTTTACAATTTTTTACTATATTTCTTCTTGAACGATATTGTTATCATATATCCATAAACTCCAATCAACGTCTTCGTATAAATGAAAGAACGATTAGCTTTAATTTTCCGTCCTTTCCCTGTAATAATATTTTTAGAACTCACTCTATTCAAACGTTCACCTTGAACTGCTGTACTACTATTAAATTTATCGTTTCCTTCATTATACCCCTTTTTAACGTCGTCACTTTACATTTCAATTGTCTCTTAAAATCCTTCACATGTCTCACCTATTTCTAAAGCTCCTTTACACCACTTTCACGTACCGTAATACATTTTATCCCATCTAAATCTTACTTAACACGCGTCAGTGTTTCAGGCAAAACCAAAAACCAATGCTCCAATTTGGTTTCGTGTTTTCGATGCCAAAATTCTGATTAAATCCTGTCGCGTCTGGAGTAATCCGAAAACAATTCGTACAATGAAAGCGCGGATTAAACACAGATGTTGAAGCATCTCCCTTAAAGCGTTTCACTTGACGAATTGCTCTAGTCGAGATTAAGACAACAGGCTCTTTATGTTAAAAGGCGAAACAAATTTCTGTAAATGCTAAAATGGGTACAGATGAATTCTTGTCACTTTGAAACGCCTCGTTACGGAATTTATCACAAACTATATTTATCTTTATATTATTTTCTTATACTGTTTCTTCTTTTTTTTATTCTTTTGAAGATACTATACTGTAAAGGCTACAATTGGTACAGATGAATTCTTGTCACTTTGAAATGACTCGTTACGGAATTTATTAGAAACTATATTTTTCTTTATAAATTACTCATACTTATTTCTTTTTTACAGTTTTGAAGGTTCACTAGAATTAAGATTAAGTTTGTTAATACATGCGTCAATGCGTTGGTACTTCTGAGAACCAAGTTAGTCGCTATGCTTCTAAGCGTAGACGGCAACCGCATCTCTCCAACCGAAACTTAAGGATTTCTTCACAGCGGATTGTTAGGCACTTTCCCAATCAAACTAAAGTTTTCCACCTGTCAAAACTTTCTAGATAAAATAGGCATCTTAATCAAAATATATTTGAATACATATTTTTTGTTATCATCAATAAATTTTACTCTTATTTATCATTTCATTAACTAGTGATGCAGACATTTTCAGTAGACCCAAAAATGTATAAGAAAATTTTACTGCTCCCATTATTTCCGGATAAAACCCAGCTGTTAAAAGCGCCCTTAAGGCGTCCCACTTGACGGATTGCTCGAGTCGAGATTAAGACAACAGCCTCTTCGCGTTAAAAGGCGTTGCTCCATATTCACTGTAATTAACGACCGTATTTTAACGTATGACTAATTCAGAGACTTTAAATCGTTTTGAAATTTAATAGAGTTTCCGTTTTCTAAATTCAAAATCGCACAGTAGAACAGGACAGGACAGGGTAGTATTATGTTGACACAAAACAAGCGCGACGTACTTAGAACTAAGTAACGTTTGGAAATATAAAAAAAATTAAAACGCTCTTGGAGTTTTTTCACCAGAATAAGAACCTAGATTCATAATTTCTGCTTTGCGAGAGATTGAATTTGGAACACTATACGTTTATAAAGTGATCACTGCCGACACTTAAGTTCATATTACTATTTTTCTTTTCGATGTCAAATTTTATCTAAATTCAAATTCAAATATTTTATTTCATTGTAAGGTAATTACATACACTTAATGAACGTCAAAGGTACAATGTAAAATCAGTACAACGGCTCTGGGCATCCTGTTGGCTAAGGTTGACCGAGAAAAAATCCGGGCTCTGATTCTGTATACACTGATTTTATTTCTTAGACCAACCGTGTGGCACAACGGTAAACACAAGCTTCCGGGTTTCATTCCCGGCCTAGCAGACAGCTGGGTCATTAACATCGATCAAATTAGATTTCAGTTTTTCGTCTGGATGTTCGTATATTTTACTTTTTATGTAAGCATGGTATCCATTACATAAATAATCTTAGTGTAGGACTGTGAGTGTGAAAATATTTTTTATAACAACAAAAGTTTTACTACTCCTCAACAACAAAAACGTCTAGGAAGTTAACGCACAGTTTCCTTCTCTTTAAAACTCAACTGTTAAATACTATAATGCTAATATAATCTACTATTTGTTTATTTGTATATGTGTATTGTTTCTATGGGACTTAGTACCCTGAAATAAATAAAAATAAATAAGTAAATGCGCCCTTAACATCCTACTTAATAGATTACTGGAAAAGAGATTAAGACAAAAGTGTCTTCGCCTTAAAAGACACTCCGTATTCGCTGTAATTAACGAGATACATAGTAAGAGTCCTTTCCACTATCATGACCTTGATGCCCGTAATTATTATTACATTCAAAGGTGGGCGAACTACACCGGGGAGGTACCACCGTTGCCCTCATAATCCGCCGTAAAGCATTAGTTGTATTTTTGTCGGAGAGGTGCGGTTGCCGGCTACGCTATGAAGTGAGACGACCATCTTAGTCCTCACGGAAAGTTATCTACGTTCGAGCTCAAACAAGATTTCAGTCGTGTTTGTGGTTGTACGTAGATGTCTATGGGCTGGGACTACTTAACATCAGGTGATTAGCATGCTCGTTTGCTACTCTTCTTACATAAAAGTAACAGCTGAAAAACATCCTACAAATAGTCTTTTGCGCGTAGCTCGTGCAATTTCACTTTACATATTAAACTAATTGAACTATATTGGCTACCTCTTCCTTTCCGATATGAGGGGCTGGAGATGAGACTGATGGGTAATGGCTCTGACTTGGTGCTAATGCTGGCCGTTAACTAGCGACATCTCTTAGCGCGTCGTTAAATAATACATATAGCTCTCTATAAAAAAATAGAAACAGTATACTACATTTATTATCAGGATGTAAATTAATTATACTAATATGAAAAGAAAGATAACATGATGCACTATTGTGTAAGGGACGTCCAATCCAAGAAAAATGGGGAATGGAGTATTAACTCTGTAGAAGTTACAGAAAAATGTCCAATCCGACAAAAAGTGAGAATGGCGTACGAAATCTGAATAAGTTAGAAAAATTACTCACTGAAAAATGTGGAATGAAATTAAAAATGAAGAAGGTAGAAGTAATCGTTTTTTGGGAAAGGTAGACAGAAAAACTTGGATTGGTTTAATATTATTGGATTGGATAATATGTAATTGAATATCTGATGCATCATTGACAGTTACGTAAATATTAACTAAATTCTTCTTTTTCAGGTGTGTTGACTGAAAATTATTCAAGGAGACGTTAAACTGTAAGTTAATATGATTTATATTTATATGATCATTTCCACCATTTATTACTGGAATACACTTATACGTTAAAAGAGATGAGAGAATTTTAATTAGAAAATAATATTATTGACATATGTATATGTATATGTGATTACAGAATAATCGAAAATAATTACTGCGTACTACATATTATAACTCATTAATATGATATACATACATCTGTACCTACATAAATGTATACTCTTTGGCTGCAAGAAGTGGCCTGTTAAAACTGACACAGTTGTTCACTTCTTATTTAAAACAAATGCAACCAAGACGGTAATTTACCGACTGTGAAAAACTGCTAACTGCCCGAATTTATTTCCCATCGAAAGTATTGTGTGGAATAAACTTCCGTCATCGTTGCCAATAGTATTAATTAAAATGTAACTTTAAAAGTATTGCTAACTTTTTTTCGCTCGGCGGGAAAAACTTTCAAAGGTATCCGGTGTCGTAGCAGAAATTCTGGATAAGGGGAATTTCTACCAACTGAGGAAAACCCCTTAGTGGCGTCCTTCTGAGCCTTTAGTTAACACCAAAACTTCAAAGGGAACGCAAATGGTGCTTTTTAGCACAACGCCCTAATCGGGGCACATCTCGGGGGACTGTCGGCTACTCGGGCACTGGTCGGGCCTATGTCGGTGTGGGATCCACACCAACGTTTTTCCCGGGATCGCTACGTCGAAACAACTACAGCTGATTGTACCGCTTTCAATCCCGGCAAACTCTTTTTAGTAATGTGTTACTTACAGAAGGCTACTTTAGCACTATGCTTGTCCCAAGCTACAGGGTCGAAAAAAAGTATTACTACCAACAAATCATAAAATCAGTGTTAAGTATTTCGCTAGTAAATAGTGGGGGGGGGTAAAACTTACATAGTAATCCTGAAATCTACCTGAAAAAGCATCCACGACGGTAATTTATAAGCTCTTCGCGACAAAATTCTAATTGCCCGAGTTAAATTCCAATCACTCTCTTGTAGAAAAAACTTCCATCACAGTCACCAATAGTTCTCAGTAGCCTGTTAAAACTTACATAGTTATCCACTTCTCACCTTAAAAAAATGCGACCACGACGGTAATATACAGGCTCTCAACGACAAATTATTAAATTCATTTCAATTCTCGTCAATTGTGTTGTGTGAATTAAATTTTTAACATGATTTCCAATAACTCTGCATAAAAAAAACTTCATTAGATATATAATACGTTAAAATAATACCACTTAGAGTAACATATGTTTGGTAGGACATATAGTACGTCAAATAACAAGTAGAATACTTCATTAGAAACATGTACAAATGTAAATTTATAAGTACCTAAAAATGACTAATTACTCCTTGGTAACAAACAGTGGTCTGTTAAAACTTACATAGTTATCCACTTCTCACCTAAAACAAATGCGACCACGACGGTAATTTACAGGCTCTCGGCGACAAACTACTAATTGCCCGAGTTCAATTCCCGTCGAGAGTGTTATGTGGAATAAACTTCCACCATGGTTGCCAATAACGCTAATTGAGATTTTAGTATTGCGCTCCGGAATATTCGAGCTTCATAATTTCCCATTCAAAATTCCCAGGATTCATTTCACTGGTTTTGTTCACAATTTAGTGCAGTTGCGAATTGTTTGAGGAACTAGTGAATGATATTTACGCTATGTAGACAACACTGTTTCATAATGTAAAATGAGAGTTTGTGGTGAGCTGAATGTGACTAGAATTTTAGAGTCATTAATATAATAGCAGCCATCAATAGATTAGTAGGAATTTATTCGCTAATGGTATACGGGATTTGCAGCGGGGAAATTGACTGAAAGTGATAATAAGTTAGACATAATTTACAATTTATTTCTTTTAGTAGTGTAAAAAAGAGAAGTATTATATTTACATAATACAATAGTAAAGAAATTCATATGCGAAATTTCAAATGAAATTATCTGAAAGTCTGAAGTTCATAAGAGTCTCAAGGGCCGTAGTACTTACTACTTAACGTTCGCCTGGGGTGATAAAACTGTGAGACCATAAACATGGCACAGCGACGCATCGCCACGCTATATGGTCTAACTGACGCATCACATATTTCACTTCAGTCAGATTTTTTCGCTACAATCATTTGGATAGTCAATGCAATTCACTTACAAGAAACCCAAAACCCAATACGTATGTTATGCTTCTCGAAACAAAGTGCGGGAATAAAACTTTGTTTACTCATAAATTTTTTTGTTGTATCATAAATCAGATTTTTAGATCAGCAATAACTCTTCGTGGGAGAAATATTGCGGGCCGTCCGCTTGTTTGTTTCGTGTTTTTAAATATCATTTTTTATTGTACCGAGCGATAATAACTTTTGAAATTCGGAAATGTTTTGCTTTTCAACATCGTAATCTGTTTCACTTGTATTTTCTTTTAATATTACAGTTTCTTCTGCAAGATCCAGTGTTTGTGATTCTTTATTAATACCCAAAAATTGTAAAGATTTTTCATGTGTATATTGAGTGTATGTGACATCTACTTGTTATACTTTGAAACGCTCTTTAGCCTGTGGTTTGATGCATAACCGCTTATTAAGTGTTGATAAATTTAAAGATAACAAGATACACTATTGTACAATTAAGTAGAAGTTAAAGAAGGTAGAAATTATTACTCTTTGAGAAATGTAGAAAGACTTGGATTGTTTTGTAATGATTGGACTGGATAGTTTGTCTAATATGTGCTGCCTTGCTTCAAAGTGTAGTGTGTAGATATTATGATGGAAAGTTATTGTTTTGATTGTAGAAGTGAGAGGACAATTAAAAGAGAGAGTAGAAATTATAAATAATGCTACCGTTTGTATATGTTTGTATATGGTTATGCTGTCATTCTCGCACAAACTACGAAGTATGTTTAACATTGAAGTGTTTTTGATGGTGAAATATATTATTATGTTGATATATTTTTATTTTATAATTGCATAAAATGTTATAAGCTTTCACTATTGTATAAATTTTCTTTCTTATGCAATAATTATTTCCAAGTCTAATTATTTAACTCTCGTTATTAAGAACTACCACCCCGTTATAATCACGTCTAATAGTATGTAAATGTATATTCTATTTATTATTCTCACTCGTAGCTAACCGACTTTTTCATTACGTATTCTAGATAAAACGACGATTTTTCGTACTGTATTCCGTTCCAGAGTAGCATATAAAATGACAGCATAAAGTGATGCAGGAACTGAGCCGCCGCCGTCGCGTCTCGCATCAGGGCATCTTCCAGCATCCGGAGGCCACGCTTCTATGACACAATGACACAAAATGTTACATAATGTTAAATGTTTTGTTCGCTCACAGGTCGTCAAAGCTACACAGATGTATTTTTGATGTCTGTAGAACGAATTTTAGTTATTTTATTATTATATTATTCTTGTAGCTCCATTATGGTTTGTAAAACGTGTTTTTAATAGGCGGCTAGATCAAATCTGACAGCGTTCGTTTAATGACTTGTATTTTGTGTTCTGATATTTCAGTATATTTTAACAAGACGAGACGTATATATTTACATATGTTTGAAATTATTGCATTTTTGTCAAGTTACAGTGATACATTTTTATGGCATTCATACGAATTTGGTCAACATCACTATATTCTTTTTCAAATTTACTCGCTGAATGCCATGGTAGATGGAATGCCTTTCCCAATAAACTTGGTTTTCATGATTTCACTACTTTAATATGTATGATATTATATATATTATTATGTGTGCTGTTGCACTTTGCCTTTCAAATATGTAGCGCTAATAGTTTCCGTGTAAAATAAATGGCTCTGATACAGGGACCGACGTACGGATGTCCTCATGGACGGAGGGATGGACGGACGGACGGAATGATGGTCGGACGGACAGACGGACGGACGGACGGGCTGATGGATGAACGGACAGACGAATGGGCGGATGGGGTAATGGACGGATGGATAGGTGGACGGACGAATAGACAGACGAATGGATGGACGGTATGACGAGTGAACAGATGAATAGATGGACTTCACTCCTCCGTCCCTCGGGATCGAGGTACGAACGGACAAATAAACAAACGGACAGATGGGAATTACAGTTAAAACAATGGTACATTCCGATTTATACACAGCTACAGAAACATAAATACGAATATATACGTAATATACACACCTTGACTATGAAACAACTACAATAGTAATATTCAGTCAAATGTTCTCAAAGTTTTCAATGCCAGTTCCATCACACTGGCTCTCAAAAGGTGTCATGGCACCTATAAGCCTTCATTACTAAAGGCATATCTCGTTAAAGTTCATAATTATATGAGTCTATGGAGGCCTACGAGTGTAGTTATAAAACATTACAGAATGTTACTTTGCGTAAAATTGTTTGTTAATTTGCAAATTTGGATGCTTATTTTATTTTTATTTTAGAATGTTATTATCAATATTATACACACACATACGCACACGCACGCACGCACACGCACACACATACACACACACACTCTCACGCACACACATCAAACTTTAACGAAGAATTGCTGCGCCTTCAAATGTACTTTAGAACTCGGACCCTGGTTACCACATGGTTAATAGGTTATATATTGATTATACATATATAACCTATTCATTAACCATTTCAATGAGCTTACGTAAGTTCCGAGGAGTTGGGTATGCTGCTGATTCGAATTGCTCCAACATCAGGTTAAGGTGGTCGTGTTATTTTTATATCACTGAAAATAAAGACCTCCGGTTTGAGCAAGGGGCGACTATCCGCTCCGCGACAAGAGATGGCGCCACACGTAACCTGAATCACGCTAACAAAGTTCTCTAAATATCTTGCATATATCCAAGCTCCGAAACGACACTATCGGAGCACGCCCGCTCCCCAGGCAATAACTCGCCTGGAGAGAGATCTCCCTTTGCCAAACATGTAAAGGTTTAAGGGCTGGAGAAATCTTAACAGGCTGCCTAAGCGTTTGATGCCTTCCTTACATAAATAATGACAAATTAAATAACTATAACATAAACAAATGACGACACTGCCTGACAACAGAGCTGGTTCATATCGCACAGAGAATTGCGATAACTATTCAACGTGGAAATGTGGCTAGTGTTATTAGTACCATGGCGCATGGGCACGAACTCGCTTTAGAATGTTTGATTAGACTTTTATTATAAGCAGTTTTAAGATTTTTATTACAATAAAGAATTGAAGATAAGTGGAGTAATAAAGGAAAAGAAAGATAACATTCTCCTTAAAAGGTAAACTGAATCCAATATCATAAGTATGAACATACTCTATTGCCAGTGGCGAATTTACCTCCCTTTGCGTCTTTAAGGCTCCATAACAATGAATTACCTGTCGTTCCGTCCCTTTGTTTATGTCAACATAACTCTACTTGTGCTATATGATATGATGCTAAAAATGGTTGTCTCTTAAGTCGG
This sequence comes from Phocides pigmalion okeechobee, assembly GCA_018251015.1. Lineage (NCBI taxonomy): Eukaryota > Metazoa > Arthropoda > Insecta > Lepidoptera > Hesperiidae > Phocides > Phocides pigmalion. The sequence goes on from DWON01002050.1 coordinate 16,571, forward strand.
TTTACGGACTATAATTTTACGTGATAACGTCATAACGAAAAATTGATGAAAAAATGCATACTTTCATGAATTTAATTGAATTATTATCCCTGATTTTTTTATTGCGATAGAGTGAGAAACGGGCATGCATGCCACCTGATGTTAAGTGGTCACTGCAGGCCTTGAACAACCACGTCCAATCTCAAATAGAACCGAAGTTCTATTTAAGGGTGGACGCGGATGCGTTCCTACTCTTGAGGACTAAGATGGTCGCCTCCAATAACGTGTATGCGGCAATCACACCTCCCCAACCGAAACACAATACATGAAACCCATGTTGTTTTACGGCGGGTTATGAGGGTGGCGGTGGTGCCGCCCCGGGCGAGCTCTAACGTCTCTACCACCCTGAATTTATCATTATTTAGTATATAGTACAGAAAGAGTTAATTGAAACTTTCTTTTTTTCGATAAATTAACATTAATAACACTCGTCAAATCAAATATTTTTTTACTTAACAATTGACATTTTTTTTAAGTTATAAGCATGTCTGATATTCAAGATCCTCCAATCAGTGTCAGTCTGTTAAGGATAGGATCGAATGCTTAGCGTTTGCAGCTTGTATACACTTGTTATGTACATAAAAATCTACGTAGATTATCGACGAACATAGGTATATTCACGTCGGTGTTACACGAGTGTGAGGGAAACTATATCTGTTTTCGTGAATGTTATACGGATGTCAAAAAAAAATCTGCGAATTATCAACGCATCTCTAGTTTAAAGAAAAAAGCTCCAGCTTAGTGCCGCCTCCCGCAACGCTGATTCAATGTAACATATGAGCGTCGCATTCATAGTGTTCAACACATCACGGAACATTGTTCAACAGTGTTAGATACGTTACATATATTATCGTATCGTATCGTATCGCATCGTATAGTATCGCATCGTATCGTATCGTATGCTATTGTATCATAGATAAAAGACTATGTATAAAACGAGAAAAATAAAAACCATAAAAATCTGTACAATTTCTGTCAGAATATATTTATTTACATCACCACGGTTATCCGGATGAGGAAAACATATTACTAAAACCTGCATGTCATAGATAAAAGGAACGTAACCTTAGCAAGTTAGTGTATCCTTTCTCTAATGGACCAGAGTGGTTTTGCTATAAGCCCTTCTAACTTTTCTTTCGAGCAAAATTCGTGTATATTATAATTCTTGGTTTATTTACGTAAACATTTTGGGTTATATCTCACTATGTATAACACAAAAAACCGCTGCTCTCACAATCCACCATAAAGCATTATTTGTATTTCGGTTGGAGAGGTGCGGTTGCCGGCTACACTTTGAATCGAGGCAACCATCTTAGTCCTCAGGAGTACCAACGTATCTACGTTCGAGCTCAGATAGGATTTCAGTCACGTTTGTCGTTGTTGTACGTGGATGTCTACGAGCTGCGACTACTTAACGTCAGGTGGTTTGCACGTTAGTTTGCTACTCTTCTACACAAAAAAGTCACTAGAGATTAAAAAACTCCTTAGAAACTTCAATAGCGAAGATGGTTTTAAGTTAGCAATGTAGAATCCAGTAGTTAGTTTTTATAAATCACGAATAGTGTCATTTTCAGTGCGTAAAGATAGTTATTATTCGAATATCTGCCTAGCGAAATAAAAACGAGATCAGGGTATTTCTTTAAAAATTGTGAAAATAGAGCTCTCCTTCAAAGCCTTCTCCTTCAATGCATGTAATGAATATTCCCGATTGCCATACACATGCAAATATTGAGAAGTGTGTGTCTGTGTGTGTGCGTGTGTGTGTGTAAACCAAACTATAATCAATATTATTTCTTTATTACTGACCTTTTTGTGTGTATTCAATTCTGTGAAATAAAGTGTTATCTCCTTCTTAACTACAAATGCGAGTATAACATATACTTGAAGTAAGTCCTTAAAAGAAAATAAAAAAATTCTCAGACATTTTAATTCTTCTTCCCATTTACGAACACGACAAATTAAATTAAAAGTAAACAAAAACGCGCGTGCAAAAACACCTAACTGTTGAATTTACTTTGTAGTTTACACATAAAATGTTGAATATAGGAGTGGTCATATAATTAAACGTAAACGTATGTGTATATCAAATTGGCTTTTTGATAGTCGTTTAGACTACAGAGTTTATTAAGTAGTCGCAGCCCATAGAATCTATACACAAATACAAATACAAAATTAATACAAAAGTAAATAATAATGATAATTAATAACTATTAATTAATATTAATAATTATAATGTATAGATATGTATGTAATGGGGCTATTGAGTAGTAGGTAACAGTATGTATAATGTATATCTGTGTGTATTTACGTATCTATCTATGTCTACGGTAACTTCAAATGTTTCTGGACACAAGTTACGGCGTGACTACGACTCATCCATACTAAGACGAATTATTAAAATAAAAAGTATCACAATTATCCTTTCCGTAATAAAATACAAAATAAAACCAGCAATTGGAGATAAATTATTTCTCCGTATCGATAAAGTATTTAAACGCTATAGCAAATTTATTGGCGGTTAAAACTAATGCTTAAAAATTCCTAACTAACTGTCGGTTGTTTCGTAGTCATTTCAATATTCATGACCCGTTGTCGCTTCGGATTGTAAAGCAACCTTATAACCACAGCAAAAGGTTGATTTTTCTTTAACGAACACACGAGTGGTCCCATTTTCAGGTGCGAACCATGCAGGTACACTCGGTGACGAAAATGCCCAATTTTACCGCGAGAATTGTTTTGTCAAAAATATTTTTTTTCACCAGTACACTTGCCGCCGTTGTCACGCCGTGCGAGCCGAGCGTGGAAATTGCAAAACGAAATTTGCGAGTACGATTTCAATGGAAATGTTTTTACTGCGTCGCTTGAGCGTAGTTTGTAACAAGTTGGTTGTTTTTTTAACTTCATTAAGCGGCCGTCCGCTGTATAATTCCTATCTGAGTGTTAATATGCGATGTCATTGTGACGATATTTAATTTCGTGGACGGTTGAATTGTACTCGATTTATTTGATGAATACTGTTTTCTATTTTTAAGGTGGTTAAACAACTGTTTGTTGGGTTATGTGCTGATATATTTCACAATTACATTTTTATATTATTCGCTGTCATTGTGACGATAATCAATTTCGTGGACGGTTAAATTGTACTCGATTTCTTTGACGAATACATTTTTGTATTGTTAAAGTGGTAAAACTACTGTTTGTTCGGGTGTGCGCTGATACGTTTGATAGTGACATTTTATTATTAGTATTATTATGATGGTAGAGTTCGAGCGGGGAAGTACCACCTCCGCATAATCCGCCGTAAAGCGTTACTTGTATTTCAGTTGCTGACTACAGTTACAAGCGAGGCGACCACCTCAGTCGTCAGGAGTAGCAACGCGTCTATGTACAACCTTGGGCAGGTCTTCAGTGTTTGATGCTGCAGAAACTTAACATCAGATGTCCTGGCCCTCGTTTACCACTTTTCGACGTAATATATATTATGTTGTCAAGTTTAGCTAAACCACCAAGATTAACAAAGACTACGAGCCATGCAATTGGTTAAAAAAACCATTAATTAAAGAGCGTTAATCGTGAGTACCTATTACATAGTAATCTGAATAAATGTGAGACCAGGCACGAGTACCCGCTTCACAGTTCATATGTTTCTCGTACTCTATATAGAAAAAAAATAACTACGTAACTTTGACAGTTTTTTGACATCAAAGTACAGAACCCTTATATTCGTTAAGGAAACAAATCCTCAGGGAAGGTGTATTCAAAATTGTGTAGACACTGTCCCTGAAAGGGTTTTTGTGAAGGGCTACCCGGTACATCTGTTGTAAGGGGCCCTTTTCAGACGCTTAGAAAGTTTTCTTCAGGTAAGATTGTGGTCACGAAATCAATGCTGTGCTTTTCATGAATCTTAACTCTAAGGTTAACAAAAGGATGACATTAGCAAAATTACGAGGATACGGTTATATATACGGATAATGGTGTCTTTATTCAGCCTTTCCAGTTAGATTGAAGTATATAAAGACATCGTAAGCCATGTAGTATATATGTATATCTCTAAATATTATTTATTTATTTATTTATTTTTAATACATAACTTATAATAGCAGTTCTCAGTTCTCTAAAAGTACTAGACGAATTTTCGCACAATTTCAAACAACAGGTAGAGTGATTTCAGGAAGGTTTTGGTGCATAATACGTTAAGTTTTTTTTAGTTGGGTGAGAAATAAAATAATTACTGTTTGCATGTATTCGTACATTGTTTTACGTTGTTAAAATGTATTTATTTATTTTTGTGGACTAATCTCTGGTACGGCCGGACCGATTTTGACGGGACTTTTACTGGCAGATAGCTGATGTAATAAGGAGTTACTTAGGCTACTTTTATTTTAGAATTATATAAAAACGCGGACCAAGCCGTGGGAACAGCTAGTTTTTATTTAAAAATGTGTTAACTTGAGCTTTATATAGTCATATATAACTTACTAACTTACGCCCGTGGCTTTGATCACCCAAAGTCGATGTGACGAAATTTCGCCTTTCAAGATCTATTTAGCTCCTTAAGGGCGTGATTTACAAAATTCCTTTCTTAGTGTTCATTTACGCCATATAAAAGGGTTTTTATTATTTAACCTAACGTGTTTAATTGATATTTTTTCATGCTATTTTTGTATTTATGCAGGTTTAAGTTCACAAACGTATCAATTTCGAATCAATTTATTTCATTTGCACCAAGAAAAAGAACGCTAATACAATGAATGAGCAAATTAAATCAAACTTATTGGTCACCTCAATATTGCAACAATTAAATGATGACAGATGATATTAAATTAATATGATGAATGAATTAAATTTGGCCGATATCGAGGGCTGGAGCTGCGGCGGAAGCTACGGAAGAGGCCAAGTGGCGCAAATACATATGTTCCAGTTTGCAGTGATTACGTATTTGTTCCGCTTGCCTTTGAATCCTTTGATGAGAGGAGTTCGATTGTCAAAAAGTTTTCCAAGCAATTAGTCCCACGTTTGATCGACTTTGCCCGTGACCAGAAGATTCATATCTTGCGCTGAGAATTGCGATCGCTTTTCAAGGCTGGAATACGGCTACCATTCTTGGCAACTAGCCACATGGACACGAATTCCCTTTAGATTGTTCAGGTTAGGTTAGTTTAGTTCTAAAGTTTTCATTATTGTAATTATCAGGTAATTTATTTTGTTATTGTATTTGTATTAATTTTGGAAGGTGGTAGAGCCATTAGAGCTCGCCCGGGGCGGTACCAACGCCACTCTCATAACCCGCCGTGAAGCAGCATGCTCTTCATGTATTGTGTTTCGGTTGGGGAGGTGTGGT
>DWON01002051.1:0-21943 GCA_018251015.1 Phocides pigmalion okeechobee
GAGATTTACTGCAACCAAGCTTTAAGCTCGAACTTGGTGCAGCGTTGGTACCTCCCCGGTCGACTCTTGTTGTAACCCCCGTTACCATGCCCGAGCAGGCGAGGAGTTGATCAAGCCGACGCGCATCTACGTGAGCAGCGTGCTGCCGGCGCTGCAGCGCGGCAAGGTGAAGGCGGTGGCGCACGTGACGGGCGGCGGGCTGCTGGAGAACATCCCGCGCGTCATCCCGCCCTCCGTGCGCGCCTGGCTCAACGCGCACTGGTGGAACGTGCACCCCGTAATTAACTAACGTTTTTTTTCTTGTCGTGGCATCGTGCATTTTGCGCATGACCGACAACGTTATATAGATATTTTTTTTGTTTGTAAATGAGATGATAAAATAAAATAAACCACGAATTTGATACAACTTTTTTATACTTTTTGCATTTTTTTATGAAAAGCAAATTGCGGTTAACTGTGATGTTAAGTGGCAATACACGCTTACGGTCTTGTGTTACCAGCAAAATAAATAAAAATCAAAAGAATTTTGTATATGTATCTAATAAAAAAAATCATTTGGCCGTTGTCAGGTGTTCGCGTGGATCGCGGAGGCGGGCGCGGTGCAGGACGACGAGATGCTGCGCACCTTCAACTGCGGCATCGGCATGGTGCTCATCGTGGCGCCCGAGGACCAGGCCGAGGTGAACCTTTTCTAGATTTCATTGGCTTAGAGTAGCAAAGAAGTAGCCTGCTTAATGTGGGATAGACACCGCCGCTTATATCATGTGCTTACTAGCGACCCGGCCCAGCTACGCTCGGGTAATAGAGTTTATATTTACTTACATTATTTTTCTTTCATATACCTAGTTGCATAAGTTTATAACTAGAAACATCTACTTTAAACGACGACTGAATTACTATATTGAATTAAACTATTTAATTTCTAGTCAAATTCACAAAAAAACGTAACATATTACGCACCAAAACTTTCCTCAGGAACTAATCTATCTGTTGTTGAGTACTCTGAGAAAATCTGTCCAATACTTTTTGAGTTTATAGCGAATAGACAGACAGACGCGACAGGGGATTTTATTTTAAAATATTTAGCGATAATGGACTCCGTGTAAAACAAAGAGTTCCACTTTCAGCTGTCACTGAGTCTGCAACCAAAAATATTAATATTATGTAAATTATCGTTTTGAATGATAGACGACGGATGGGCTGCAGTAACCTCTTAACATCAGGTGGCATGCCCGTTTCTCACTCTTTCATAATAAAAAAAACTACACTTCAATACCCCTACGAGGTTTATGTTGTACTCTGTTAAAATGGAATTATATCCTGTTGCGTTTACGGATGGCGCTACCTTTATGGCGTCGTGCGTAAACGCAACAAGATATAATTATGATTATTATTACGAGTATACCAAACAATTAGCTATAATTTAGTTTACACAATTTCCCGGGGCGCTATGACATTGGGCTCTTCAAAAAAGGTACAAAAAGAGCTCTCCTTCAAAGCCGGCGATGCATTAGCGATTTTTCTGGTGTTGCAAATGTCCATAGACGACGGTGATTGCTTTCCGTCAAGCAGCCCGTCCGCCTTATCGCTAGGCTCATATATATAAAAAAAACTTCGTTTTGTTAACTCCCCGAAGACAGGCTAATAGCTTTAAGCAAAAAGCCTCGTGTACGATGTGTCCGTGCGGCAGGTGATGAACATAACGCGGTCGTTCGGCGCGATGGTGATCGGCAGCGTGCAGGCGCGGCCGGCGGGCGGCGCGCGCGTGCTCGTCGACAACTTCGCCTCCGCCGTCGACTTCACGCGCCGCGTGCCGCTGCTGCCCAAGAAGCGGGTGAGCGCCACACACCTTCGCACGCGACTCGGCGTTGCGGGAGGCGGCCTGAACTGGACCTGTTTTCTCTACACTGGACATGTGCCCAGAATTCACACAAATATTGTATTTCTCAACGTCCGTTAGCATTTACGAATACAAAGACGTAATGTCGGCCGCCAGTCTTGTAACGCCGATGTAATCACAGCATTTGTGTTCCCTCCAAATCCATTCAGATTTGTATGTACAATACAGGTATGTACAAGCCGTAAGTGCGTTGTGCCGCGCTATACACAGCAATGTTGTACGTCGCAGGGAAAGTGTTTATATCTTATTTTCCAATTTTTTTGTATACTTTATTAAAGTGGCGCCATCTGCAGTGACAGCAATTTTTTTAAATCGGTATCTGCACATTTAAAGCTATTATATAAAATAACGTAGCGCTCTCTGAAACCTGTTTAACATTAAATTTCCACAATTTCCACCAGGTAGCAGTATTGGTGTAATATAATGGCAGCAATCCGCAGGTCCTAGTACAACGCTAGCAACTTTTTATTTATCTGTATTTAAGACAGTAAGTAACGCAGCGCGGTTTTAACAGATGGGAAAATAATAGATCGACCGGGGAGGTACTACCGCTGCCCTTATAATCCACCGTAAAGCATTACTTGTGTTTCGGTTGGAGAGGTGTGATTGCCGGCTACATTTTGAACAGAGCGACCGTCTTAATTCTACCAAACGTATCTACGTTCGAGCTCAGATTCCTATCTGAGCGATTTCCTTTTCGGTCGTGTTTGCGGTTGTACGTGGAAGTCTATGAGCTGCGACTATTTAACATCAGGTGGTTTGCATGCTCGTCTGCTACTCTTCTCACATAAAAAGCGCCTTCTGTGACCAGTTTGACTAGTCCACTGCACGTCCGGCAGGTGGCGGTGCTGGTGTCGGGCTCCGGCAGCAACCTGCAGGCGCTGCTGGACAGCACGCGCGACGCGGCGCAGTGCGTGTGCGCGGACGTGTGCCTCGTCGTCAGCAACCGCCAGGACGCGTACGCGCTGCAGCGAGCCGAGAAGGCGGGGGTACCTTCCCTGGTAAGTACTGGTATCTACTGTGTAATGTAAGTAGCTTGTGATGTGGTCGCCATGTGATGGGGTGGAGCCAATTAGGTGCAAGCGAGGGTATCCATGGCAGGTTGAGGTCCCATGGTAGCAAGAGACACTTATGAAGGTCTTACATATTTAATGTATATTTTGTTGACAACATAACCACTTAAAAAAATTAATGACATATGAAACACTAGCTTAGATACTAATTATCCTATGTGATCGTACAAATTTGTATATTTTGCTTGTCTTGTATACTTTGGTACTTGTATAATTTGGTAGCATTCGTGTAGCGTCTACTTAAACACAAAATTTGTGTTCACCCATAAACTTGTAGACATTCCTATTCACGTCACAATTGTGTGTAAACTGTATGCACGTTACACGAACTTAAACACAACATTTTTGTTTCCCGCTGTAAAAAATGATCTATACATACCAACTATAGTATTAATTATTATTAGTACCTAAGATTTTTTTCATTGTTCTTGTCTTAGTCATTTCGTATTCGCAGATATACGGACCTGTATTTTTTTATAAATGAACTTGTTCATCAGGTGTTAAACCATAAAGAATACGATTCCCGTGAAGAGTTCGACCGAGCAATAACTGCGGCGCTGGAGTCGCATAAAATCGACATCGTGTGCCTCGCCGGCTACATGAGGCTACTGTCCGCCGAATTCGTACAAAGGTAAGCTAAATATCCTCTTTTACGAAATGGAAATAATAAAGGAACATGCAGTTCACCTCACGGTAAATGGTCATTGCCGTCCATAATCTGTAACCAACACTATAAATAAATAATAGTTAAAAAGAACTAAATACACGCTTATAATATAAATATATATATATATGTATATAAAAGCGTATTAGCATTTATTGCATTGTCATCGGTCCTTGATACATGTGCAAAGTTTCAAATTAATCACACATCTGGAAATTGGTGAAAATTATGCTCAAAAATTCCATTATATACATACATACACACATACTTACATACATACATACAACCCAAGGTAATAAAGGCGTCTTATAAACGAGAGTCTCACTTGAAGTCGATCAGAGATGCGCTGCTAATCTTGATAACTAAGATGATCATCTCATTTGTGTACAGGTAACCATATAATTTTGCCGAAACTCAAATGTCCAATGTTTTCAAACCGCCCATGAGGCTTACGGGTTCACGACTTTTGCCCATCGTTAGCTATAGCCCTGAAGACTAAAATGTTTGCCATACTTGTAAGTGTAGCTGGTAACCGCACCAATCAGAATGAGTTAATTCGTAGCGACGTAATATGAGGGCCACGTTAGTTCTTTCCCAATTCAATTTCAAAGTAAAGTCCCCTGGGGCGTCTGTCTGTCTGCCTGCTCGTGATAAACTCGAAAGTACTGGACAAATTGTTCAGTTTTAAATAACAGGTACAGTGATTCATGAGGAAGGTTTTGGTGCTTTTAAGTTTAGTTGTTTTTTTTTTTGGAAATTAGGCGAGAATTTAAATAGTTAAATTCAATATAGCAATTCTGTCGTCGTTCGAAATAGATGTTTAGAATTGGTAGTTTTTGCTCTAGGTAACGACTGGATGCATGTATGAAAGAAAATTATTGTAAGTAAATATAAAGCCTATTGCACGAGCAAGCTGGGCCGGGTCGCTAGTTGATGATATAACGGTTGTCAGGTGGAAAGGCCGCCTCATCAACATCCACCCGTCGCTGCTGCCGCGGCACCCCGGCCTGCACGCGCCGCGCCAGTGCCTCGCCGCCGGGGACGCGCAGTCCGGCTGCACCGTGCACTTTGTGGACGTAAGTGCATATTATTTATTTTAATTTTGTATTTGTAAGAAACACATTATATAGTTGGTGTAATTGCGACCCATATGTCATTTGACTGCAGTGCTTATATCGGGTCAGGATTGCGGGAGATGGTACTATGCTGGAGGTCTTTTCTGTAGCCCGGAGATGCGCCGACAATCCATAAAAATATTGTATTTTTTAGCATAAATGTGATATCCATGAATACTGAGATATTGTTTCCGAACACAGTCTTGTAGGGCCGACGTAAACAGCACTGTTGTCTGCACGAAATTCATACAGATTTGTATATACAACAAGGCACAGACTCCGTGTCTTAATAAAAGTAAATTTTGTGGTGTTATTCCAGGAGGGCATGGACACGGGCCCCATCATCACGCAGGAGGAGGTGCCGGTGCTGAAGGGCGACACGGAGCAGGCGCTGGCGGAGCGCATCCTGCAGGCCGAGCACCGCGCCTTCCCGCGCGCGCTGCGCCTGCTGGCCGCCGGCCGCGTGCGCCTCTCCGCGCAGGGCACCCTGCTCTGGAACTGACGCCCTCCACCTCACTGCCGCACTCGATCTGATGTACGCATCAGCGAGGTGTACCACGCAGCCTCGTGAGCATCTTGATACACCTGGCTGAAATTTTTCACAGGTCTAAGAGAAATGACCTCACTTCGATTCTCGAGCTAACGTAAACATCAGCGAGGTGTACCACACAACCTCGTGACCATCTTGATACCAGACACTTCGTGGGTCTGAGTCAAAATTGGTCAGGACAATCTGTTGCGATAGTCTATTCTTCTCGAACGTACAAACGTAGACATCAGAGAAGTGTACCACAAAACCTTATGACTACCTTGATACACCTGACTGACACTTTTCATACGTCCCAGAGAAAATTGGTCATGATAATCGGTAGCGACAATCTATTCTTCTCGACTGATTAAATGTAGGCATCCGAGAAGTGTACCACGCAGCCTCGTGAGCACCTCTTGATACACCTTTCAAGGATCTGATAGAAAATTGGTCATGACAATGTTGCTGGGTCGCGGTCTGAGCGTTATATATATATAAGGGTTGTATACATACGTACATATACAACCCTTATATACTCAATTTTTTTTACTAACAGGTGATAGAACTACAGTTAGCGGGGAGGTCCCAATAATACCCTCAAAATTCGCGACAAACTCGTGTTTCTGTTAGCTGTAGTTGCTGTCCATCCTTAGAAGCGAGTTGATTATCAAGTCCTCAGGAGTAGCAACGCTTCAAAGGGCATGATGTTTAGACGCACGTGAGCTGCAGCGACTTAACATCTGGTCGCCTGAACGCTCATTTACTCACTCTAGGCTATAAAAAGTAATTTGTTCTGTTAATTATGTTTCAAGAATACATTTGCAAAACATATACGTTAATTGATATATATACGATATAAGAAAACTGTGGTATGAGCCTCGTGTGAAGTAAAATTTGAGTGAATTTTCAGAATGCTTGCACGTACAACTGTGAACAATTGGATAATAAATGTCAATAAAATCACGACATGATAATCCCGGTATTGTCGTTTCTTTGCAAATGTTATATTCTCAGAATGAAGATGTACTTAACATTTTCATTTATTAAATTTTGGCAACCCTAGTTTTAATTTTTTTTATTACAAATGGATCGTTCAAATGTACAAGATTCATGTGTTCAAAAGCATTTTGGTAAAACTGAGGCTTTGTATTAAATGCATGCAAATTCTTGTTAAAAATTTTTTTTTTAACAATCATGTGGTTAAAGATATTATTTGTTGAAACGGAGGTTCCCTATTGAATTTCGTAAAAAAAAACTATTGGAATACATACGTGCCTTGTGTTAACGTATTAGGATAACTGTATATTGCATTCCAGTAAAGTTAGATTTTATTTAGACAATTAAATACAAATGTATATTTGTTCTTTATAATGTATTTGAAGACATAAAAAAATATATATATAGTTAAATAATAATACTGCAAATGACAATAATAAAAAGTTACAATTTAGAAATTTTAATTATTTCTTCGCTTTTTGAATTCAAATATTTCGTTATAGATATTTATATACACTTGTGAATACCAAACAATTTAAATTCAGTTCATCGGCTTTGAGTGCCTGTTGGCTAACGTTGAACGGGAGAATAAAATGGTAGATAAAACTCGTTACTTTCCAGTAAATATTTTCTTTGTGTATTTTATAAAAAATACATGAAAATACATTGTCTTCCATGTGCAGTGATATCAATGATTGTTCTTGATTTGAGTAATCAAAATATGTAAAAGAATTATAAGAGTTTGAATATATCTCGAATTCGTATATTTTAAGTATATTTCCTATATAAAGTTATTTTTACGAAGTATATTAAATGTTAAAACCATTAAATAAGTATGATAAATTATAAATAAAATATTCATTAGCTACCACTTGTTTTATTTACGTACCTAATACAAGAATCACTAATAATTTAACAATAATATCACAGATTTTTTCTCACTAATCTATTTGAAATTAGGTGACAAAAGTATTAACACTATTGTTATAGGTTTATCAATTTTAGGCTACTGTTTTAGTTCTTGTTAGCAACATTTAATACACATAATCCATACTTCATATGTACTATAGTATGACTTTTAAATTAAAAAATATATATATATATTAAAATAGAAATGATGAATGATGGTGGTGGCAAAAGGAGTAGTTGATAACTCGTGCAGAGAAATGAAATCGCTATTTACCGCGAGAATGCGGCTAATGTTCTTGGCACCACACTGCATGGGCAGACTCCCTTTACATTGTTTCGGATAGGCTTTTATTATAATTAGTTTTAAGATTTTCTTTGTTGTAATTAATATGTAAATTATGTTTAAATAAACTTTTTTGAAGACATATAAATAAATGGCTAAGTAATACAGTAAAAAAACAACATAAATAAAATAGGAACTATGACGATTTTACAAAATCAAAATGTTTTACAGTACAAAGTAAGTAATATCTTATTGATTACTTTGTACTAAACAGAGTTAACATTTTCATTAGTCTATTTTGCGTTTGTACACTAGGATTTAACTCAAGAAAATAATACACATATATGTGCAAAAATAACATCATAATTAATTTAAAACATAGCAATGACATAATTATTGCAGATAACTATGTAAATTGTATACATCTTAACATTGAAATATGGTAAAAAAGAAAAAATGCCAAAGAGCATTTGTTCCTAATTTTTAAATGAAAATGATAAACACAATATTGTGACTATAAAAATACTCAAAACAAGATGTTACTAAATACCTAATTATCTACAATTTATTTCTTGTCTTTCAGAGATACAAAATCACCCAGAACCTTGAATAACACGCTGATTATATCATCCTTCTCAGAAACTACAACAGGTTCCATTATCTTGATTTCTTCAACCTTCTTAACTGAGTGCATGCCTTTTTCCAGAATGTCCTGACATATCTTATCAAATTCAACATGCAATTTCTGTTTATTCAACAATGGTACTATTAAATTGTATGTGTTAATTTTGGTATTAATCGACTTAGCCAAATCTCGGTTACTGGCACAAATTTTGTCCCATTTTATTTGGTCCTCCTTAGATAAAGGATGTGGACCTAAATACATCCTTTCTTCTTTAATCTCTTGCTTAAGTGCTTCTATGTCTTGTTCTATCTCCTTACTCATTGTAATCCATTCAGGGGTGAAGCCATTGTTAATTAGTACCTGAAATTTCATTGCAGTTAAGGAAATACCATCATGCTAATAATCTGTAACTTATTACAAAATAATTGAAAATTAATATTCAAGTATTTTATTTGCATCTTTAGAACATGCATCTTTATAAATTAGGAATCTTATAAGTAAGTATAAGTTTTTCCTACAAGCTCACCCATCCAGCTAACTTAGACACAATTATTTAGAGGTCAAAGATGATGACATCCATGCAATCTATTTTAATACTCCCAGGACAATACATAATTGCTACATATAATGTGGCTGTTATGTATGTACAAATGTATATGGATTACAGGCGAACACAAATGCTGTATTTACGTCGGCGCTACAAGACGGCGGGCGGAAAAAACGTCTGTCTATTTGTAGACACTACATGTATGCTTAATTAATAAATTTCTATGAATTATCGGCCCATCTCCTAGCTAGAAAATGCAGCTTCAGTTGAGCATCGCCTCCCGCTTTGCTCAATATAATATATGAGCACCGCATTCAAAATTTTAAAATATTAAAAAATAAAAATGACTTTACCTCATTCAACTTATGTGTGGTGAAATCTACATATGGATTCCTGTTCTGATCTTTCAAGGGCTTGCCTTTCCCACTCAGATTTTCAAACTCGCCTTTCGACATTGATTCCTGAATCAGGTCTTCAACAAGTCTATCAAAACCATACTTGGTTTTTATGTCATGTTTCTTTGCATAGTGGTCTTTCTTCATGAGAGTCTGGTCCGAAGCGACAGCTTTAGCTACCCTATGTTCCATTACATTGATAGCCGCTTTTTGAGCACGCGATTGTGCCCATTGCTTTTGTCGTTGGAAAGGTGTACCGTGACCAACACCCTCAAAACTTAAGTACTGACGATGTTGTGGTGCTGTATGCTGAAAAATATCGTATTTTATGTATTTTTATACTTTTTAAAGGGTTGTGTTTTGAATGAAGAGAAAAAACACTTTAAAGCAAGGTAAGCATTTCAGTTCTCAAGAGTAGCAATGTAGCTAAGGAGGAGCTTAGATACGACTTCAGTCCTGTTTAAGGTTGCATGTGGATGTCTATGGACTACTTGACATGAGGTGGCCTATGTACCCATTTGCTACTCTTTAGACAAAGTAGCAAGAAGATAGAATTTGCACACTAAAACTATACTGAGTCTTAGCTACCAGTCATAAATTAAGAGAATAAATAAAAAATATACCCTGATGTCATACACTATCTGCTCCACTTCATCTTTCTTGCTGGACCCTGTGTTGTGTTTAGATAATATCCTGAAGGCATTCTCAATGGCCACAAACTTGTCGATATTGGCTTCTGGTGATCCGGAAT
The DNA here is from genome assembly GCA_018251015.1 of Phocides pigmalion okeechobee. NCBI lineage: Eukaryota > Metazoa > Arthropoda > Insecta > Lepidoptera > Hesperiidae > Phocides > Phocides pigmalion. Next base: position 9,788 of record DWON01002051.1, read on the forward strand.
CAGGGTGGTACTTCTTGGCTAGCTCTAAAAAGGCACTTCGGACTACATCTTGTTTTGAGTGTACAGGGATGTTAAGGACTTTGTAACATTCCTAAAAAATTACTGACTGATTAATAACCCCATTTTCAGTGTGAAACTTACTTACATGTGTTGGTGTGGTAGCCAGCTCACTTAGAAATGAGACAACCACCTTGATTCTCAGAAGTATTAACGCACTTGTGATCGACATCAAGTGGGACTTATTCTTTACGGAGATAGTTACAGATGTAATTGGATAGCAGTGAGCAGTTACTTTCAATTATTATCACCAAATTTGTATTCAGTATGCACTGCAGGTGTAGTATGTTTATATTTGGAGACAACTTAAATGTACCCTACAAACTTACTCCACTGACACCTGTGAACCATTTTTACTATCAAATTAACTGCTGCCCGCGACTTCGTTCAGGTGATTTTAGATTTTCGGTTTTTTCCAGGTTTTGTAACAGCAAAAAGTGTAATCACATCCACGATTTTTACTTTTTATTTTAAACGAATTGAAATAAATCGAACACTAAGTGTTAGGTGAAAATTATTGCAAAAAAACCGTGAAAACCGAATACAAATCGGCTAGTTTCTGAGATTAGTGTGTACAAACGCAAAGACAAACAGACAAAAATTCAAACTATTATTTTGGGTTCGATTAAGTTTATAAAGGTCCCAGTAAGTAATACATTTTCTCATATATCTTCCAGGTACAGACAATGATTATTATTTTTTTTATTTTTTATAGAATAGAGGATTGACTTACTTCAATATCTTTTTGTAATTTCGTAGATATTGTTTTCGCCGTAAGAAAATTGTAGAACTGTTGCGGATATATACGTATAATTGGGTTTAGTGTTTTCTTCATTTTTATCTCATTATTATCATTGCTTAGTTGCGTAATTCTAAACTGGTTTTACGTTAATGATATGTTTATTCTGCTCTTTTACTTTTTATATTTTGCCGTCATTTTTGACTTTTATGACAGTTCACGTTCAGTAAGAGATTAGACAGTTCTAGAAGTAAATTGATGGGCATATGGGCAATACTGAATGTCGATAGTTTCTATAGCATTTCATTTATTAAATAACTGGGTATGGCACGCGGAACATACTTCGGAATTAAAAAAAATAATCATAATCATGGAAAATTCCAAGAGAGTAAGAAAGGGAAATAGAACACATTTTTTTTCTTCCTCCATAATAAAGGCAATAGTCGATTTCTTTGTAATGGTAACGGTTACTACTTTCCTTCTTGAATTGTGTTTTGAAATAAAATGAATTTATTCATCTTTTACGTGAACGCTAAGGCCAGCCGTAAGTAAACTGTTATAATCTATGGTAATTATGATCTGTGGTATGGTTTACAACTAGTCTATGAAATGACGTGACATTTGACATTGGGTAAAGCGAGAGGGAAGCGTTTGCCGCAGTTTACCCATTTTATTTGTGAATTGTTAGTGAATTTTCGAGTGTTAATTAGTCAGTAAAAAGTTCTTGTATGTTAGTGAAAAGTGATAAGCTTTTAGAACATTATAGGACGTTAAATGTTTTGAAAAAATGCCTTTGACGGCGGAAGAAATCGCGACCCGCTATCCAATTCATTGGTTGGTGTGGAATAGTCGAACAGAGGAGCTGAAGAAGGCATTAGAGGCAAATCAGGTAATGTCATTTTCTTTAATTAATATAAGAAGAATAAAATTTAATTGAATTAGGTTATGTTGGTTATCTTCATATATTTTGTTGTGTACACACGTCAACCTATACATATCTTAATATTTGCTGTTAGTCACGTGACTTTCTGTTATATTTGCGCTAATAAGCACGGCCGTGTATGGCTCTCGGTTTTCGTAAGTCGTTTAAACACCACTTCAGTTTTATATTCATAAAAATGTTGTTTAAAGTTGCACTAATATAACTTTTATGCCAATTGTTCATTGTATTATTGTTACCTGCTAATATAAAACCACAACAATGCAATGTTAAAATTAATTAATTTTAGTATGCCCAAGTCTGTATGAAATTTATAATAATAATTAGTACTTCACCATATATGTCTGTGTTGTTTATTATTCCATGCTTTCAATTTAATTTAATAAAAATAAAGGCTTTATTTGTAATTAAAGTTTACAATAGTTAATTAAAGTAATGGGATCTTTCCTGGTAAGTTGTAAAACTTGTAGTAGGAAGGTAGTAGGAAATTTCAGTGTTAACTATATTATAAAAAGAAACTTATTTTTGTGATGCATCATCATTTTAGTTTATTTATTTAAATATTAAATGTAATACATTTTAAAGGTGGTAGAGCCGTTAGAACTCACCCGAGGTGGCACCACCGCCACCCTCATAACCTGCCATAAAGCAACCTGTTCTTCATGTATTGTGTTTTGGTTTGGGAGGTGAGGTTGCCAGATACACATTATTGGAGGAGACCATCATAGCCCTCAAGAGTAGGAACACATCCATGTCCATCCTTAAATAGAACTTCTGTTCTATTTGATATTGGATGTGGTTGTCCATGGGCTGCGGTGACCACTTAACATCAGGTGGCCTGCATGCCTGTTTCTTACTCTTTCATAATAAAAAAAAACATATATCTTAATTAATGGAATGTACACATAAAGTCTTTTGTATTTTAGTATACACTCTAAATGTAGAGTTGACAATGGTCAATTACCAAATATTGCTTCCAGGTTATAAGAAATCAGTCCCTGCTTCATTTTGAGGCTAGCTAACTCTTAATGTCTAATTTAGGCATTCATTGTACATATTTGTTTTATATAGGAAGATATAGAACATGTTGAGTGTCCTCGTTTCGTCATATAAATTTAGTCTGCCATTAAGTTCATAATTACCTTTATAACTGTTACTAATTCACACAGATTTAAGGTAAACTAGAGTTAATCTGGACAAAGCATACAAATATGTTTTGATGAATGGCAGAACAATAGTTTGACTAAGGCCACTCTCTTAATTTTAATCAATTTAATCATGTTGGTCCTAGGGACATCTTACACATACACATCCAGCGACCATTGTTGTTCTAAGAAGTAACGACAGACTAAGAAGTGCTTTTTGAAGTTTTGAATTTAAATTTGCCCTTTTGTAACATGTCTCTTCAAGAGGTGGTACAATAAACAAATAAATAAATAAAGTTACTCATTTATAAGGTGCCGTATTTATATTTAGTACACTTTTAAAGGTGCGAGAGCTATAGTTACTGAGGAGGTATCACTTCTGCCCTCATAATCCACCATCAAGCATTACTTGTATTCGGTTGGAGAGGTGCGATTGCCGGCTACACTTTGAAGTGTGGCGACCATCTTAGTCCTAAGGACTAGCAACGTATGTATGTATGTTTGAGCTCAGATAGGATTTCAGTCATGTTTGTGATTGATCGCGGGTCTATGGGCTGCAAATACCTAACATTAGGTGGTTTGCATGCTCATTTGCTGCTCTTTTAAGTATTCCTTTAATATATTTCTTAATTATGCCTACTGACGAAAAATACTTATTGTAATTAAATTAGTACATTTCAATAATTACCCATGACACTTTAATAGGATCATTGTTAATCCATCCATTTACCTTCTATTTACTGAACACATGAAAACAATTATTGTTAGTGTCCATATTTTCCTTGAGAATGGAATTATTTATTCCATTCTCAAGGAAAATATAGACACTAATGCTTCTGTACAACTTTATTATCAAATTTCAGAAAATTTAAATATTTAAATACAGAAATTGAGGTTGCATATTGCATCAGCATTAAGGTGAGAGAACCATATTTCGACCAGGGAACTACCACCCCTGTCCTCATAAACGCCGTAAAGCATTATTTGTGATTCGGTTGAAGGTGTTGTTGTAGGTTATACTTTGAAGCAAGGTGATCATATTAGTCCTCAGGAGTAGCAATGCATCTATGTTCGAGCTCAGATAGGATTTCAGTCATATTTGAAGTGAATGTCTGTGGGCTGCGACTATTTAAGATCAGGTGGTTTGCATGCTTGGTTGCTATTTTTCTCACAATAAAAAATACAGAATACTGTGATAATTTTTAAGTGTAGATCAATGTAAAATAAATTTCACTTCATTATTATATTTATATCATAATTTATTATGGGCTTCAATTCATAGAGAGGAAGAGATACAAAAAGTAAATAAATTTGTCTGCATCTTACACAATATACTATAAACTTTTTTATCATTTTCTTAAAATGTAGTTTACCTATTTGAAGCTAAATTTGAGGCCGTGTATAGCTAATAAAGTAAGTAGGACAGTCCAAAAGTAGTCAAAAAAGTTGTACACCCTTATAACTTTATATCAAAATATTTTAAATGGTTTACACTAGAATTTTTTTCATACAATAATTAGGGACCAAATAGGTGTGGTTAAAGATTTTTTGCATATATGTGTATAGAAGTTTTGTGTAATCTGTGTGAAAAATATTGAAGTGTGAGGTAAATCCATCCTAGATGCAGTAGTATACCATATTATGTACAAACCAATATCAGCGATGTTATTAAAATGCAATCCAAGACGGGTATGATGGGGTTGTGTTACTAGTCACATTAAAAATAATCCTATTATCTCAATGAAGCCATACAATATGTCTGGGCGCCCCCTCTGTACTACTTATTGTCTTTATATGAGTAGGTAGGCTGTTCCAATTGTTGATTAGGGAACTAGTGAATGAATGAATAACAAATTATGTATCTCAATTACTTGTTAGCTGGTATGAGTCTTCTTTTCAAATAGGGTTATGACCTAAATGAATATCTATGTTTCTCAATATTTTTTTCCTTTGGGATTAAACAATCCCGCTTATGCTTTTTTGTTTACATAGTAGCAAATGAGGATTCAGGTCTTTTAGACATCTATGGCCAAAATTAAACAGGACCAAAGTCTTTCGTAATGTATTGTACGAATGCAATGCCACTCCAGAGGACTGAGGTGGTTGTTTCAATTGTATGTGTAGCCAGCCATCGCTCTTCACTACTACACAAACACTTTATGGTGGATTATGGACAGAATGGTACAATCTTGTGGTACCTATGGTCAAACATGCAGTACTAACACTTTGATAATTAATACTGTTAAAGACTAAATAAGTAAATTATCAAATATGCACAGGGCTTGCATAATTGGCATTATGAGTTATAGTACAGTAATTAAAAGTTAATTGTTAATGACTAAAACACAAGTACAATTAAAAAAATATTATGCTATCTCCTTTAACCCGATTATACTCAATTTATCAAAATTAATAACTAGCTAGCAATTTATCAAAGCTAATTGACTTGGCCACTACAGTGAAAATTATCCTCAATTTTGGGAATTACCATGTTCAATTTCCTTAACATTTTGAGCACCCAAATGTTGTGTCTATGTGTAATTTCATTTCTTTGTAGCCTATGACAATCATGACGTAACAAGTCCAAAAATAAATTTTAGGTGTAAGTACATACATACAGTATGATACACTTTGGAAACATTTTGTGTACAATATTTTTGCAGCAACGGAGACATATATTTTGTTTGCCAAGAAGTAAATAAGATGATTATCCTTTCTAGGAACATTGACCTTATCTTCAATTTATGTACATATTTTATTTCCTGACCGAGCCTTGTGCGGTCTAATTCACATATTATCGTAGCCTAAAATCAGAATTCGTAACTCAGTATCGCTAAGGAAAAGAATTATGACTAGTAGTTGTTTTTGCAGAAATGTTTTAGATGTAAGTACTGTTAAGAAGGCCTTTTAACGCTTTCTACTCACACAGTTCCACTTTAGGATTTCCATTATAGTGCGTGCCATTTACAAGACGAGTACACAAGACCCAGATAATAATAAGCCTTTTTTATTCTGTGACTTAGATTTTTTTTATGTGCGTAGAGTTGCAAACGAGCATGCAAACCACCTGATTTTAAGTCGTCGCAGCCCATAGACATTCACGTACAACCACAATTACGACAGAAATCCTATCGGAGCTCGAATGTAGATACGTTGCTACTCCTGAGGACTAAGATGGTCGCTTCGCTTTAAAGTGTAGCCGGCAACCGCATCTCTCCAACCGAAACACAAGTAATGCTTAACGACGGATTATGAGGGCTACCACCACCGCCCTCCTCGGTCGAACTATAGTTCTCCCACCTTTAAAAGTTTATTCCACATCACATGTAAAATCTGTTAAATTTTACGCGAATCAAGTCGTGTGTACAGCTAGTGAATGTATAAAGGCTGTTATGTTGCCTGCTGCATTAGAACCCTTACAAATATTGTCACCTGTTAAGTTAAGCCGTAAGTAAATAAGATGTAAATAACCACTTCAAAATAACTAGTTTCAAAATGTAGGAATTAACAATCAAACTAATAGAATTGTCATCCACTCTAGTCATCTTAACGTAAATAATAGCACGCAGGTACCCATATGCGCACATATTTTGCGAGAGTGCCTGCGTGCGTGTGTGCGTGCGAACGTGCGTGCGATCGTGCGTGCGTGCGTGCGTGCGTGCGTGCAAGCTTGCGTGATTGCGTGAAATATGACCCGTTGGTATGTCTCTTTGTTGCTTTAACGCAAAAACTACGGACTTAATCTATCTTCAATTTTGTACATGGATGTATCTGTATCTGTCTGTACGTATCTGTATGTCTGGTCTAGGCTATCTCCTATCACGGTATATTATATTAGAAACGAGCAAAACCCAGAAATAATTATAGTTAAGATAATCGCTTTTGTAGCAATATTTTTGAAATAACGTATTGGTATACATTTTATACGGGCGTTTTCTGTTTGGCGGGGAAATTCGCAAGTTTTTCATAAGTTACTTTTAATGGGTAGCAGAAGAGATAAATCTTTAGATTTATGTGCTGCTAGTGATTTCAGGATATCGTTGATATAAATAATTCAACTATAACACGCTACTGCGGGATATTTGGCAGTGTTAACACTGTTCATGGTACGTCTGACTAGGGTTGCCACTTGTTTCAGATATTTACAAAAAATAATAATTTTGTTTACTGTCTTCACCTCTTATCGTTTCTTTTGCTGTTTAGGATTTAAGTATGTTTTATTAGTGGATTCTTTCATTTTTATGTAAAAAAAGTTCATAAGGTGGCAGAACGTACACATTTGGACTGTGAAGGTACCATTGTCACTCTCATTTCATTGAAGGCGTTATAAGGAGGAATGGTAGAGCTTTTTGCCTGCCGGCTTAATTATACATACATATATTATACGACCATCTCAGTGAAATTCAAATTCAAATATTTTATTTCATTGTATTGTATTTACATACACTTAATGAACGTCAAGGGTAAAGTGTAAAATCAGTACATCGGCTTTGAACGCCTGTTGGTTAAGGTAGACCGCGAGAAAAAAGCCGGCGGAAAAAACTCATGGCACTCTTTTTAAATCAGTCCTTGATGAATAAACATTACACAGTATAACTTTAGAAAGATGGTGAGCACACGAGACAGCTAATCGTGTGTGTCAGAATCTTTCCACTGTCATCTGTACACAATTTCGAGTAAATAAAACTATTACATGGGAAAAAGTAATAGCCCGGTGAGATAGGCTCAGTCCCAGGCCTTCTTATCCTGTCCTGAAAAGCAATGCATCTAATCGGATTTAGGTGGGACTTCTATTCTATATGGTGTTAATTGCATATGTGTGTGGGTGACAGTGACCCCTTATTATAAGGTGCATGATACTTAAATTTAATAAAAAAATACTTGTACTAGTTTCGGTACGTGGAGTCGGTTCGTAATTATGTAGGTTTATCAAAATCATACTTCCGGGAATGTATGAGCCAGGATTTAGCTAGTGGGAACCCTAGTTTCGTCAAGGCGGTAATGGGCCGATGACCTTTTCTGGCAAAGGGCCACAAAAACTAGGAGGACGTAGACAGACGCCAGATTTTGGATAGATATCTTTTCGGGAACTTAAATGCTAGACGGAGGGTAGCCAGGAAACCTTTGCCAAAAAAAATAAAAATAGATTATTAGAAAAGGATGTTGTCCTCAATTTACTTAGCACCTCGATTTATAGAAGGTCTTCGACACAAATTGTGTTTGAAAGTAAAATTCCAGATATCGTTTAGGTCACATTTAAGTAGTGTTACCGTAATATCGCTATGTGGTCTGAAGAGTGCTCCATTAGTACAAGTTATTATCTATAAATTACATTTTCAATTATATAAAAGATGTATATTTTGGAGTTTATTTCACCGACTTTTCTTCAAAACAAAACATGTTACGACTTGGTGGCAGTTTATTGACATTCAAAAAGAGTTCTGTAAAGAATTGGCATTGAATAAAAATATTCCAAAATTCGAAAACTGTAACGGAGGGGATCCAAAATATGGAATATGCTGCTATATCTGCAAATAAACTCACAGATCCAACACAAATATTCTAATCTCCTGGGTGTTTAACCCCATACTTTACTGGGAATTACAAAATTCCTACGTTAGATCGCAGATACATTGTTGTTCCCGAGATTTTAGTTGGTCACTTTTAATGTTCATTAGTTGCAACCTCCACCTTACTGAATATCAAGAATTTATTTACGCCAGACTTGAGTTAAGTATCTAACAATTAGTAGAACTACAGTTCGACCGAGGAGGTACCACCACCGCTCTCATAATTTGCCCTAAAGAACGCGTGGAGCGTGGCGATCGCATCATCCCTCAATTGTAGCAATGCATGGAGTTAGGCAGGACTTTCGTCTTGTATGATGATAGACGTGAATCTATGGATAGCAGAGATAACATCAGATGACGTGCAAGCTGGTTGGCTACTTTTCAAATATTGCAGAACCTTGCAAATCTGTCCTGTAACAGTCATATTTTCAGTTCACAGCAGACGATATCGAGCTGCGTGACCCTCGAGGGCGAACACCATTGCTCCTGGCGGTCACTCTCAGCAACATTGACGCTGTGAGGGTGCTGATAGATGCTAATGCTGATGTCAACTGCGAGAAGGATGGATGGACAGGTAATACTTTCGACGTTCAATCTATTATAAACTTATTTATCATTAAACAAATGATATGTATTAAAATTAACTGTAGTTTTTAGTCAATAGTCAACTAATGGATTTAAGTGGTCAATCATTAAACCCCTCTGAGCAATCTGATACATTAGTAGGAAATAGATTAATTAATTTAATAATAAAATAATGACATTACTAAATGATTTTTTCGTGTTTATTTGAAAAAACAATTTTGCATATACTGCGAAATAAATCAAACCAAATTTTAATCTAGTTATTAAAAAATGTTTATGTAAAAAAACACTTTAAATGGTCAACTATTAGAGCATTGACCCTATTACAAAGTAAATGATTACTTATATCATAAAAACGTTTGGTAGACGCACGAGGCATTTTCCGAAGCGGTGTTATTTTTTTTCTTGACAGATACGGCACGGTATTCATTTACTACTTGTTTTATAATATGCAGTGAAGAGTAGCAAACGAGGGTGCAAGGCACTTGTAGTCGTAGCTAACGAATGAACACGCTGTTTGATGTCAAGTGGCCGGCGCAATCAATGGACTCCTTCAACCAAACACTGAATGCTGTCTGAGGTCGAGCGCAGATGCGTTGCTACTCTTTACGACTCGAGAGATAATTATAGTGTCACATCTGTGGTCTATATCATTCATGTGAGATTACTATGTATCTTACAGGGATTCAGTGCAATGGATTTTAAATAGAAACATTTCTTTTATGCAGTGACAGTATTAATTTTTACTTATTAATCTAGCTGTGCCCGCGACTTCGTCCGGTGATGATTGACAGAACTTTTGTTTATCGATTTAAATAAAAAAAATGTTAAATGTAGGCCATCACAATATAATTCTGCAAACGGCATTCAAATCGGATAAGCCGTTTCTGAGATTAGCGTGGACAAACATAGCGTGGAAATACAAATGGACAAAATTAAAAAAAAAAAACATTGTTTTGGGTTCTCTTGCGTATATAAAGCCACCCCATTATAAATTTTTAAATGTATTTGCCATGTACAGACAGCGATCAGTTTCAGTTTTATTATATATGTAGATATAGATGAAAGTACCAAAGGAGCATGGATACCACTTGATGGTAAGTAGTCACTGTCGTATAACCCACTTTGTAAAGAATAGGAGTCTCACTTAAAGTCGTTCACAGATGCGTTGTAAATATTGAGTACTAAGATAATCGCGTCATTTGTAATTGTATTTGTTATGATAGTTGCAGTGGTACCTCGTCCGGGGAGGTACCACTGCTACTCTCATCATCTATTGGTAGCAACTCTTGCATTTCGGTTGTAGAGACGCGGTTGTCAGATATTTCAAGCGCGGCGGTTTTAGTCTTCAGGAATAGTAACACATACATATGACTTTAGATAGGACTTCAGTCATTTTTGAGAATATATGTGGATGTCCATAGGACGAAACGACTACTTAACAATAGTTGGAGTGAATGATCGTTTGCTACTCGTCAAACAAAAACAATGAGACGACAATTATGTTTTCCAATGAAACGCAAAAATTGCTTCACGCTAGGAATGGGTGTGGCGAAGTCTTGTAAAAAGCCGTAGCCAATTCAAATGTCACTCGTGAAAAAATTATTTTTGTTCCTAACAAGCACGTGCTTGCCCCATATACAGAGATACAAGTGTTTCTATTGTTTTCTTTTTGCCTTTGCGTGGGTGTTAATTGAGTGCGCCCTTGTGGCCAGCTCGCTGCAAGGTTGGGTTGGTTTGCGACGAGTGTACTGGTTTAGCGATGAAAACATACAGAAATTAAAAGTACTGTACTTTTTGTTATATAACGGGTACTCACGGTTAACGATTTTTAGTTGCCGAAAAGGTCATGGCTAAAGGGTTTATGAAATTTAAATTAATAATAGTCGTTGTGTTTTATGTTAGAAAAGTAAACGACCGCGCAGGTCATTTGATATTAGGTAGTCGCTGAAATCCATGGACATGCACGTCCATGAAGCATCGATCAAACATTCATCAATCTTTGTTTGAGGTATGTACGACGTTAGATAGGACTTCTGCCCTGTCTGTCTGTCGTAGATACGTTGCTACTTTGCCTGAGATGGTCGTCTCGCTGGTAATAGTCGCCGGCAGCTACATTTCTTCGGTTGAAATAACTTATGTCGTCGCTGGACCAATGCCAGTACCACGCCGACCTCATAATCCGCCGTAAGGCAATTCTTGTGTTTCGGTTGGAGAAGCGAAGTTTACGATCCAAGACTATCAGTCGGATTGGAGAGGTATGGTTGCCTGCTAAATTTCAAACGAAGCAACCATCTCAGATGTTTAGAGAAGCAATGCGTAATGTAAGGAGGACTTTAGTCTTGTTTGAGGTTGGACGTGGATGTCCAAAGACCATTTAACATCACAGTGGACTCCAAGCCACACACACTTCCACTCACTTCACACTCTTCCGACACAAATAAACCCCGGATTGTGGAGATAACTCCTTTACCTTATCTTCAGCTGGAATGTTACCCATTACTTTTGCTTTAATGTTACCCGTTACTTCTGCTGGAGTGTAAAATAACAGGTGATATTGAATTTCCAGCGGTTCAAGAAGCGACAGCAACGGGGGACGCGGAGCTTCTCTCACTGGTACTTTGCAGGCGGGACTACCAGCGGCACGTGGTCCGGTCGAGCGGCATACCGGACCTGCTGCATCGACTGAGCCTCGCGCCCGACTTCTACGTGGAGATGAAGTGGGAATTCACTAGTTGGGGTGAGTCTTTATAAACTTTTTTACGGTAAAAGCGAGTAGATACGTGCATTTTAACCATTCGATGTCGCCTCGTTTATAAGTTTAACTGACACCTGTACATCTCCAACCGAAACACTAGAATTATTTTAAGAGAGATTATGAGGGTGGCGGTAGTACCTCCCTGGTCGAACTGTTTTTCTATCGCTTACGTTCTGCCACCTATAATTCGACCAGGTTACCATCGATACACCTGTTTGTACCGTGACGTAATTCTTGTCTCACGCTCTTTGTTGTTTCCTAATGTAATTTTTAGAAAAATAAAGGTGGTACAGCCGTTAGAGGTCGCCCAGGGCGGCACCACCGCCACCCTCATAACCCGCCGTAAAGCTATAATTATGTTC
>DWON01002052.1:0-21938 GCA_018251015.1 Phocides pigmalion okeechobee
AATAGGAAAGGATACTAAAAAGTGAATTTCTCATTAACTTTTCTTATCGTTTATTGGTGCCAATATACGATAAAAATGACCTTTAGTTTACTAAGCTTCGACCAAACGCGTCTCGTTCGTTAAGGATTATGAAAATATCAGCAAGATAATACGAGATGGAGGCGGCCACTGAAATTTGCTCCTCAATAAGGGCCGGATGACAAATGAGCGTTCTCGTGACTTTGCGGAAAGTAACGAAATAGATGTTCGCAGCCTCTCGGGGCTACCGGCTTGGACATTTCTTTCCATTCTATAAATCTTGCAAGGTTTCATGTATCATTTTGCCGCTATGTAACAAAACCTGAATGGTTTTGAAACAAAAATACCAAGGTTGGGTTGGTTACGAACGCTGTAAGTTGTATGTATTTATACTGTAAATTTAAGAACAAATAGTTTTTAAAATCTCATCATTTTTATCATCACATTTAATAATTTATATAAAAATACGTAAGATAATGTATTGGAGCAATTTTCGTTTAAAAATGTGCTTTAAAAAAATAATACATATCATATAAAATTATTTTATAATTCGCTTCTAAATCAATAAATAAACGTAGCCTTTACCATTGCCTTAAGACTATCATTATGCAATATCTGTCTATTAGCTCTAGAGTCAGGTTTACTTCAGCATTCGAGAAAGCTCTTATTGTCGTTTTATTTGCTCAAGCATTCCGTTTAAGCCTTAACCAATTAGTGAGGGTACGGCAACTTAGCTTTTCATTAATTTTAAGTTAGCAAGCGATACAGCGGCCATGCGACGAATTTTTAGTAGCTGCAGGTATCTTGCGACGATCGTTGACCATCTGTTTAATACAAAATGAATAGTTTTATGTTAGAAGAGTAGCAGAGTATGCATGTCATATGATGTTAACCGATCGCTACAGCCCATGAACAACGACATCCAAACTCAATCAGGACTGAAGTCGTATCAGAGATCTTTATAGGTATAAAATTAAGTACTAAGGTGAATATCTCCATTGTAAGGATAGCCGGAAACCACATCTCTCTAACTGAAACGCAATACTTGCTTCAGGGCAGACTGTAAAGGTTGCTATGGTTCACGTTTGTCGAACTACATTCTACGTCCTATTACTAGTTCGCTAGTTTTTACCTCAACGACGTTATACGAGCGTGACATAATTAACAACGTTCGTACTTTTGCTGTGGCGATTTGCATATTTATATAAGGAGGAAGCCAATGTCCTGCATGACTTCTTAGGTTTGAAAGATGAGTACGATAGGGATATTAATTGATATTTATAGAAAATAGCTTTATTTTACAACCATGACACGATAGTTTTCGACGTTTTATTAGTATTACTTCTCATTTATTATGGATTATAACAAAAATTTTAAAACTAATTATAATAATAGGTTAATTTAAGAGATATATTACCTTTTAATGTAATTGTCTTTAGAAACTACATTTATTTAAGGTAATTAAGGAATATAATTCTATTTAATAATATTGCAAGTAAAAATAATATATTTATTTATATATGTTTTTTTATAGATCTCGAATAAATATCATCTATGTATATGTTATATTGTCAATATTTATTTTACTAATGATAAACAATATTAATGATGATGTTTTAAATCTTTACCACAAACTTTTATTTAACAATCATTTCCTTTTATGTTTGTTATAAGCGAAATAAGACTGAATGAAAAGTTTCAGCTTAACCAAAAAAGTTGTTTATGAATTCATCGGTAGCAAAGAGATTTTTCCAATTTAGCGAAAAATGCTCCGATGTAGGAGAGGTCACAGAGCGAAAATAGTAAAAATACATTCCCCAAACGTGACCGTAACTTTCTCGACCCCGGGGAGTGCTGGCCGAACATGACAAATATAAACGAAAACGCTGTTCGAACCTAGAAAATATAAGGTTTCAAGTATAGGTTGCAGATATACTCGTAAAATTGTTTACATGATATATGTATTATAGATGCATCCGTCGTCCATCTTAACTAAAAAAATATTTGGAATTTCAACATAAATAAGCGTCATTTTTTAAGCAATATTTCAATTCACAGACGGTAATATTGTTGCGCGCATACCTATTCATGAAATAGCGACATTGTTAAATTAAGTCACTTTACTTTCCTTTATTGTTTAAAAATGGTTTTGATTATGTTTTTCGGTTTTACTTTTATTCGTTGTTTTTAATATCTTTTAGTCTTTTTTCGGACGTACCTAAGAAACCGGCATCCGCGATATTTTTTTGCAATTATTTTAGTTTTGTAATGTTAAAAACAGTTTATTGTTGGAGTTAAAAACTAAACAACCTTTTTTTAAGTTATACACACTTAATTCTACAATACTATAAAAGCGGCTATATTGTAGACCGTATTAACCTGTGCTGTAAAATAATTTAAATGAAAACCATTAAATATCATATACAGGATCAGAAGTACCATAAGTATGCTCTAGTATAAAACATTATCCATCTATCCATCAGCCTTTACGTGTCCACTGCTGGACATAGGCCTCCCCCAGGTGCCATCACTCTGACCGGTTCTGTGCCCTCTGCATCCAGCGGTTTCGCGCGACCTTTATCAGATCATCGGTTCACCTAAAATAAAAAAATATTATTATTAAATTATATGACACCTATTTGCTTACATACATATTTAAGCAAGATACATATACGCTGGTGAGCCCGGGTTTATTAGAATCATGCTGCCATAGAGTAAGGCAGCTTTCCAGATTATCCCACAGTTGCGCAGTAGTAGGTAAAACCTTTGTTAGCTGTAGGAGTTTCGGCCGGAGTAGCCAATTAATAGCAAGGTTGTCATTCCTAGTCGCATTTCCAGTTCGTAGCAACTTTCCAGCTTAACCCTTTGTAGCTTACTTGGTTAAAATGTTACCTACTGTGTGTTAACTAATTTATTAATTACAGGCTTGTTTACTGATCAAAATATATAATAAGCGTTAACTCACGGCTATGTTTGCGAAATATAAACTTAGGTTTCTGCTGTAAATTACCTATATGCCAATTAGTAATTTGTAAATAAGTCAATTGTAAGAGCTTAAAAAGGTGGTTATTCAAGCTATTATTACTATTGGATATTATTTAGTTCCAAGAGAATATAGGCCATAATGAGGCCAGAGCTACAAGTTCCGTGTGAACAAAATGAAAAGTGGATTAAATCAATTGATTTCACGTTATAGAAAATAAATAAATAATAACGTTTCAGTTATCTTTAGTAATCTACTACTTAATATTTTTTCTAGTAATAGCACACCCTTATAATCTGTATCTACTAAATTGAGTTGGTGTTTATATGATTTAATATATTTATTTGTGTAACATGGTTTCATCTTAAAAGTCAAAATGGTATAAGATCATTTACATTTTCCGGTATATAGGGATATGAGATACGTACTAATACCGTATTGTTACTACTGAAGACTAAGATCGCCTCCATTGTATGTGTCCCCAGCATTGGTACCTCTTCGATTGCAGCACAAGAGTTACTTCACAGCGGATTGTCAGGATTCCATCGAACGACTTCAACACTTTATCTTTATACTTAATAACCTGTAACCTATGGCCTGTATTTTATACTACAGTCTTAATAGAATTCACTTTTACCCAAAGGCAATGAATTCATAACTCTAATAGAGCGTTTATAAAGAACGAATATCAAAATTCTACGAAAATATTTTACTAAATTTGATTTATATTTTTACATGGTAACAATGGTTTCAGTTGATGTGTGACGTCATGGGTCATCCCTCTGACTGCTCGCGTCAGTCTACTGTGATGAAACACGCTTCAAGGTACACGTCAACATAGCCGTATTGATTTTTCCTCTCTATTTTTAAATGAAAGTTGGCGAAGAAAACCCGGTTTGTACATTTCCAATTCCCTTTGCGTACTTCCGTGTTATCTCGAAACAGATAAATACGTTTAATGGCATTTGACTCACGAAAATGAGCGCGATAGAGAAATCTATTTTAAGTTTAAAACGTTACGTCTTTATTACCTTCACTATTTTAACCTTATAACAAAGGTATATTTATGTAGCATTTACCATTTAACTATTTTAATGATTTAGAAAAAATATCTTAAGAAATATTAATAAAACCAGCAATACTGTGGTTCGTAGTACGAAGAGAGTTGCTAAGATTACAAATGTTTTTTGATAAATAACGACGATGCGTGAATAAATACATACTATATAGAAATATATAAATTTATATTTCGCTGTAAATATTAAAATAAGGTAAGCATGTATACAAAAAAGTCAATTTTCAATACTGTAAAACTCCCCTAATATTCTAAAATACTAAATAAATATATGGATACAAAAATATATAAGTTATTTAAATATATTTATATATACTCTTCCATTTTAAATGAGAACCTTTTTGTATGAGACAAATGTAGATTTGTTACTAACATGAAATAGAAATGGCATGAATTTAAGATCAGGTCGGTCGCATTAGTCATTCATTGGTCATTTATAAATATTCTGTCTAGTATTTGGAAGAGGAAGAAAAATAGGTATTTACTATAGAGTAGTCACGGGTATATATAGATATACCCGTGACTAGTATTGATACAGTGATGATTCAATTGTGGAATAACACAGGTATATTGGGAAAAAGACACATGAAATTGAAGAGTTCAATTTTGTAATTGGAAAAGTAATGGTATAACTTTCCAAATTCACGAACTAAAACAGGAGTCTTAGCCCAACCACAATGTATTAGAACTCTCATGTTTTAAATAGTCTGCATGGTGATTTAAATTATTTATTCCTTACTTAGAATGAAAGACGAGACTGCCTAATTTTATGAGAATTTCATATAACGTTACCTCTCTTTAATTAAATTCTGAAATATTGAATACAAAATTAAGACTAAAGTAAACTTGTTTTAGGAGATGATAGTAAAGCATAAAAATTCACTCAAGTAATAAATGTATGTACAAGTGATGCAAATGGATTCATTTTCGTCATGCTACGTCTTCTTTTTATGTATGTTAATTTAATAAGCAGATATCCTGCAACTAATAATAATGCATGTTGTTTTCCAAGAATTTAAATTACTTTACAGATCATTTTATATACACGAAGTCACTTATTAATATTTAGCAAGATTATTTCTCATCCTAAAAATATTGTACATTTTCTGGGTAAACATTGAAAAATTTTGCACGAGGGAATCGCAGGCGGCGCGGAAAATTCGTTGAAAAATATACAGATTAGACAATGATAAAAAATATTAGCATCTGACACTTTACTTACATACTTTATGTCGCAGCTGCTTATCTTTTCAATTATATATCCAGTAATATATTACCCTCACTTGGATCATAAATCCAGAACTATCTACATTTCCCTATCATAAATTACATGAAAATGCCAGAGCTACTTCGATATTTGGTCTCAGTAACGTATTGATAATTTCAGCGTAATGCTAACATGTGAACAGGAATTCCCTCGCTATACGCGGTGTTTATGTTTATTGGAAGATTGTGGTAACGTCATTGACCGTGTTTATGATAATAAAGTAGGCAAGGAGCATATTGAACGAGTATCTTTTTTTAAACGGTTACTTAAAGCTTATTTAATAGCTGTTTAATAGCTCTACGTTTTGTGCTGGTCGCAACCAATTTCCGTAAGGTTGCAACGACGGGCGCGTTTGGCACATGTGAAAAATCGGTTATCAATACTGAATTATCAGTTAATAAACTTTGTCAAACATTTTAGGTGCGGTACATAGGATCACTACTTATTGGACCAGTATGGTGGAGTATATTCCAGGATTCCTTTAGTTATGGGAACATACCAATACCTATTCTTAAATGGGATTCTTAAGTCATTAAAAGGGATGCAGCTATAAGTGTACATTTACTTTAGTTTAAGGTAATTCTAAGTGATCTAATAAATATAAATATTTATATATAATTGCAAAACAAATGTATGAAATTTCATAGATACTTGTTATATGTCGATAATTGTTTTTGCTGGGATATTGTTCTCGTTCTAGAATATTCGGATCGGACCACAGGTGCAGAATACAGTAGGTATTCTGCATAATATGCTATGGGTAAGTCCATTCAAATATAAACAATTATAGGGTTACATATACGTTGTACAACGAACAATGTTTAAGAACTTTGCTTTTGAACAAAATGAAACTAGTTGTTATATATAATAATTTAAGTGTTAAAGTTAATCATTTAATTTCATTGTCATAAAATTTTGTCATAATATCAAGATATCATAATTCCTTTGACATTTACAAATAAAGTATTATATTACTTGTACATACAAATAAGCTGATCGAAATATAAAGTGCTTCCGGGTAAATAAAGTATTTAAATTATTTTTTCAAATTTTGTAACAAATACAAATGATATCTATTTAAAAATTTAAACTCCTCATTCGCAAATTTATCTTAGAAGATATATCGACGTATTTGTAAGATGGAAGTATTTGTAGGGTTTGAGCGCTGCTTGACCGGGAAGCAATTATTGCGTTTCGGTGGAAAGATTTAGTTACCTACTTGTATATGAGGCGGTTATCTTAGTTCTTAAGAGAAGCAACGCATCTATAATTGACTTCTGGTAGAAATCTTTTCTATAAAGGCTTGGTTATATGTGTCCGCGTTTCCCTTACCAACAAGTGGACTGAACGCTCGTGCTTCAGTAGGTATACATAATTAGTTCCATCGATCATCTTAGTTGAGCAGATCGAGTATTCCGTTTAAACACATAATTCGCCATATCGAGTGCAATCACGTTGCAATTGGCGAATAGCGTAGGTAATTGGGAATCGGATTTCAAGTCGGCCGGTAAACGTTAATTTGGATTGCTTTACGAATACCACCCGTATTCGTAAAGCAGTCAGTTGCGAGTTTCTTGCGTAATTTGAATAGGTAGATAGTTCATTTAATTATTCGCATCCAAGTATTGGATTAAAACAGAAAAAAGAAATAACACCTAATTATGTACATACGTTCCTTGGCCAAGGAAATAAAATGTGTTCAAATGTGTGTACCTATCTCGCAATATGAACTTTGGATTGACCGTTTGTAGCAATTTGATGCGCGATTTGTATTTAAAGCAGTCATTTAACTCGTCAGTCGTTAAACCTTGTCGATTGCCATGCACATGATTTGAACACACCCGACAGATTGGTTGACCTTAACTTTACTCTTATTCGCGATGGAGCAACCGCCTGGCTATGCTCCAGGTTTTCCCCAACTATCAGGCGAGATACGTACCCTGTAATAGGACATTAGAGGATCGTAGTAATTAGGAATTAAGTTCGAAATAGCAATTATCAGCAAACTCAACCAACAAGTGAATCAGTTATTTGTTAACATGATAATAAAATATCTAAAAAGCACTTTGCCATCCACCAGGAAATATACGTCATTACAGCCCTTGACAGCTGTCGCGCGATCCGGGAAAATGTAAATGTATTCCGAAATTGTGTTTACTATCTCTGTTTACAACCGCATTGTTTTTGTGATATCTTTCCCGTCACTAATAATATTTGAACGAATGAACGATGTAATTCAATTACGGATTTTCAATTTATTGCATCAATTTTTCGGTTGTTGCTTTATTATTTTAAACTTCCGATTACACAGTGTAAGCTTTGCAAAGAGATTTGTTTTACTGAACTGCACTGGAATAACGTGGCGGATTCGGAAAAATCCCTAGCAGTGGGAAAAGATTTGTGTTTGGCAAGATGACATAATAAAGTGGAATCACAATACACTGCTTTACAGATTTGGTAAAAACTTGTGGTTGGTGGTTTACTTATATGTAAGGCGACAATTTTAGTCTTGTCCTGTACCGACAGCTCCTGTAGACGTATCTTACTGCATGTGTAATTAAATTCACGTAAGACTTCTATTCTAAATAAAGTCACTTACGCATGTATGATACATGGATGGTACTTACAAATTATCATCGAGTAAACTGCTCAGTTATTATATCATATAAAGTGTAATAACACGAATACATAAAAAACAACTTGCTGATAACGAACATCCGATTACGAGGCCGGTAACAATGTTTTTCAGATGATCCGAAAAAGTTGTATAGCTTACCTACTAGTTTGATAAAGTACAGTTCGAATGGGTGCGGAACCCTTCGCCATACATCAAGTTAAATGTTCCCTCACTGGAACATATACTCGTATCTGGGGGCGATAGGCAGAAAATACAGCATTTCCTCTTTTTCCTTTCATTTAGATACGCTCCGTTTCGGCTCTTTATCCCCTTCTTACAATTTCGTCTTCATCTTTCTGCCCTGATTTCGCGCGACATTGCTTAATATAATGATTTCTTTTGTTTGTTCCCAACTCACTCCGCTGATTGCTCCGAAATAAATCATCCATGATATTTTATTACCGTTTTTTCAGCAGTAATCGAAAACAATTTTGATAAAATCGCATCATTAAATTTTATGACGCTACAGAGTAAAGTTTACATTATAAATAAGCTCTAGGTGTGTTTTACTTATATTATTATTTTTGAGTCGTTCACAGGCCTTTAGAAAACATTTTTAAAGATTTTCAACATGATCGGACCAGTAATATAAGTAGGTGTATTACGAAGTTTTTTCTTAGTATTTGTTACTGTATATATGTAACTATAAATTATATAATCACCTATGAAACTTACCAACAGCTATAAAACGCTATTCTTCCATTTTATATCACACAATTCTATTCCACTGCAATAATTTGAAATACGACGACGTTTAAGGTATTAAATAAAACAAATATATTATCTCCAATAATTTTACATCTATTTCAGTATTCTTATAAACGTTAATAACATAGTTAATACATCTACGTTTGATAGTTTATTACACAACCCTTTCGTTAACTACACTTATTTAAAAGACAATGATCTTCAAGGTCTTTTATGTGAATATCTATACGCATAGTGGCTGTCGAAAAAAGAAAACGTTTACATTTATTTACATTTAATATTTACAGAATATAGACTATAATAATATATTTACATTCTCTAATGAATATTTCTCTGAAACAATGCCATTCGTTTGTATATCTAAACTTAGTAATTGTTATCTTATTCTAAAAACAGATAGGCCTAAATCAATACTCAAATATCATATATTTATGTTGTATTAAGTTTAACAAACACGTAAATGTAATTTTGGGGAACATTCGAATACGTTCGTGTTTACGTATTAACGCGTTAGCGTAAAATAAGAGGATTTAGTTTTTTCGTAGTGCATATCGTGATCTGTTTTCGTTACTCATGTCAACTACAAAGATATAAAGATTGGGAACAAGGTCCCCAAAAATAGCTCTGCTTCAGTTTTCTTTTAGCTTGATATACATTGAAGGTCTGTCTTTATCACTATCACAGTCTGTGACTTTTACGGAAATAAAGTATAAGCCGAAAGTTAATAGTAAACTTAGTATTTGATTGTGTATGATTTTAATGTAGTATAATATATAAAAACCACAATTTTATATAATTATTATGTTTATTAAACTGAAATAGTTGTTTACACCAATTACACATGCGATTTATTGGATCGAAATGACAAACGTCTGAGCAGTACTGTAACTTTGAGGAATGTGTGCACGCAACGTCAGTTATCAGTCCTTGAAACAAAAGATCATTTAGTGTAAAGCAAATTGGAAGCACATGTAGGTCATGTTATGTACCACTTTGTAGTAAACGCTGCATGATTGAATTTGTATTGGTTCTTACAGTCCTTGGACCGAAGTTATTCATAAAAAAAGGTTTGATGATTTAAAATGTATAATGTTTACATAAACATTCCAATTTTTTATATCCGTTTTTAATTTGTTAACCTGTACTTTTATCGAAGATATGTGTCAAGAAATGATTTCAGAACTTTAAGAAATCAATAATGTGAAAATCTTGTTAAAAATAATTTAAATGTGTCTACCGTTACCCTTTATGTAATGTATTATCACTAATTACTAATTAACGGATAACGTATCTGGTATTGTAAACCAACCTATTGTTTTACATTAATTAGAAATTTATTCAGGCGAAAAGACTCACGCCCATGGTATAGAGAAGTATCTTTGCGGGGGGTATACTCGAAACACGCAACGTCAGCTATAACCCGCGCCCGTCGCCGCACGTCTCCTGCGGTAAGTGTGCTTCGGCGAGCCCTTTGTGCGAAACGGATTCGCCCTCGGAAATTGATGAATACAACAGCCTAACAGGTGAAATCAGAATTGATACATGGTTGAATAGAATAATGACATACCGCAGTGCATGTTTCAGTATATTATAATATTTCGGCCTACATTTTGCGCCCTTTCAGCGAATCATTTGACAAGAGTAGTCTATAGTTCATATCTAGGTATTTGATTAATTTACACGTATTTCGATCAGCATGGAAATGGTTTGTGGGTAAAACATTTTCGGAGAAAGGAGATAAAGCCAAAATCGGAATAGGTATAAATGATGTGTGTGATAGGTATACTAACTGATGCGTAAAGGGGTTCCTTGGTATATTCCATCCATTGCTTTCATCGCATAACAAAGCATTAAATCATGAAATACACAAAAGTTACATCATGTATTAGAATCTATTTGGAATATAAAATTGCGTAACAGGTTACCGATATAATGAAACTGTTTTATCAAAATTAGAGATTTCAATTTGTACAATTATAAATGTAATATAATTACTATTTCAATAGCAATAATCAATATCAGAGGCCTTTTTTGTCGCGGAATAAAAGCGAAAAATAAGCAATGTGAACATAATTTAAATTACATATATTGATAAGTTCTTGACCTCAAAATGAATGACTGTATAGTAATACTTGATGATTCCTATACAAAAAAGATTATAAATATTACAATTAACACATTTGTAGTGAATCAGTAAGGCAATTGTGCAAGTTTGATATGATCGAACGCAAATAACGTGGAGAAGGGACGGGCGAGAGGCTTAGGTACGTAACACATAGATTAAGCCTCTTGCTTAGATTGAATCTCGGTTCATAGAGGATCGGAATAACGAAATCGATTTGCTCTTAATCTCGCAATAGGATTAAGACACGACGAGGCTTAGTTAGCTGGAAAAACAAAAGAGAACCAGGGATGGATAATTGTCTAGAGACTAAACCTTCCAAAGTAAATGCGCCTCGTTAATCTTTTTAAAGCCATTTATTATCGAAATTAATATCCGAGGATATCTTGTTCCTTTTTATAAAAGCCTCTCAGAGAATCTGAAGCGTAAACCCTTATCGCATTGTAATGTGACTCCCTTTCCGAACAGATTACGCTACAATGAAACCTTTGTCATGTAACTTATACAAAATAACAATAATGTTTATACATTAAAAATTGACAAAATATCAATTAATTTAACGACTTTCGAGGAGTCGATTTAAACTCATATCAATATTGTTTTGTCGTTGTATTTTCAATACACGTAATAAGAAGATCCAACATGCTTATAAACTCATTTACATACAAACATTTGCTTAGAGATAATTATTGACACTATACAGTTGACTTTGACATGATTCCTGGCATTTACTCATGAATTGGTCATCTTTGAGAGACGTATCTTATTATTAAACCAGCGATTTTGTAAAGGTACACGGAGAAGTGTGAAAGAACAATTACAGGTATAAGTGTTGTGAGAATGTGTATTGGTTTGTATAGGGTGGACAGCCAGCACCGGTTGAAGGTTGAGACGGTAGCAAGGGCGGTAAGAACAGCACGGTTGACACGTGGTGGCGTAGAACCTGAACTCTGCATGGCGGCGGGTCGCTCTCCACTCAGTACGTGGACTAATACTGAAGCCGATTCTGTGAACAAATTTTAATTGTATAAAAATCTATAGTAACCTAATAAGTAGTCATATAATATAAAGATGATAGAACTCTTTGTCGTTCGCATGTGGCGGTACTACCGCCATATCTACTTTTGCCACATTGTAGCAATATTATGCTGTTGCGAGAATGTTCAGTACCTTTCGTATAAGTTTTACTCGAAAACGAAATTTTTATTCGGAAGATAGGTATCACGATAGATCTATATGCGATGGCTATAGATGCACTTGGAAAACGTTTCACTCCTTGGGCAATTGGGGTAAAAAATCCATAGCATAAAATTTGAAATCTATGCTATTTCTGCACAGCCACTCTAAAACACATGAAAGTTTTTATAATTATTCGCCCCTTTGATGGTACCTACACGATATTAAAGAAATGGTTTGGGATTTACTTGTAGGAACCATCGCAAATAAGTTCTGGTAACATAAATTTTGTGTTCTTATTCTGTTGGAATGAATAAATAACTCGTTATAGACTATAAGCATTTGTAGCTATCTGCAAAAGTCTGAAGCTCTATCCGAGGTTGGTAAAATATTGTTTCCTTTTAGGCATGTTGTTTTGGAATCTTCACACCTGTGTTACTTTCATATACTCGAGATCAACACAGACAATGGCAGCGGTAAATACCATTGTTTTATTCCCTATTTCCCAGTATTTCACATGTTATATTTATATTATCTATCTAGGTTTATCTATACTAAAACAGTCTAGTTAATCTGCCAATAATTTGCGTAAGCTGGTATTACAGTCTTTTAATACGGCACTTGGCGATGTTTGTCTTCAAGAGAACCATTATTGCAGACTTCAGATGGAATTCCATTCAATGCATGTTATTGTTATTCTTGTTATTTAATGGGACTAATGACATTGGAAATCATTGTATTGTCTATGTATTTAAAAAGTTTTATTGATATATAAGAGTATGGTCACTGGTAGACCCAGATATCCTAGATATCAGGTAGATTGTTTACACAGCGTAGGTGAGCCATAAGAACGGGATGTTGGCATTTCACTCTTAAGGGGGTAAAATAAGGGTTGCAATTTTGTATGAATGTATTGTTACATCGACTCCTATCTGAGTAGAGCCGCGAGCGACGCGAGTTAGTTTTTATATTTTTATTTCGAATTTCTAGTGGCGAATACGAATTTTTATTCGCGTAGAACCACAAGCAAATTCAAAACACGGATAGAAAAGCCTTGCGTTACATTGCTAGTTTCAAGTGTTATCGCTACCTATTAGACTCGTTCTCAAATCCGATAATGCTAGTAGATTGTAGAGCCAATCGATACCGCCTCAATTCTATTGGCAGCTAGCACCATACGACAGTTAAAGCGGCAGTGTCCAGATACCTTTAGAAGCTATTTTGTAGGTGGTCACATTTTTGTCATTTTTACAGGGTATGAGAAAGTATGTATGCGTGCTGTTACAGAAATATGAATGAAGTTAGACATTTTATTGTATCTTTATTGTACAAAAATATTTCAAAGAATTATCAATAACATTCTCAATGGCCTGTTAAGTTTACCGATTCAACCCTTGCCAATATGAAGAACTATGATCGACCTTTTGTCATTTTGAGAATCCTATCAGTATGATGATGATAAAGAAGTACGTAATTATTATTTCAAATTAATTATGCTTTAATTTAAACCTTTATTAATACTATCCTTCTCCTATTTTGTCGATCTTTCGACTCACGTAGAGTACGTTTTAGGACGTATTTGTTACTGACTGCGTATATAAGAACATAGACTTTTTTATGTGAGAAGAATAGTAAACGAGCAACGACGACGTTAAGTAGTTGCAGCCCATAGACATCCACGTACAAGTACAAACACGAGCGTAATCCTATCTGAGCTGGAACGTAGATGTATTGCTACTCCTGAGGACTAAGATTGTCGCCTCGCTTCAAAGTGTAGCCGGCAACCGTAGACTGTTATAATTATATTAAATAAAAATACAATTGAACAATCTACTTATAATCATTGCTTATATTTTATCATTTATAAGCTTTGTGATTGCCTAGCGTACATTTAGATTTGTTTAGCGTACATTTATAAACATTGTTTTAATCGTAGTAAAGGCGACAAATATTTTAATTTGTACCAAAGATCAAAGAAGGCAGTGAAAGTAAATTTGACGAGTTTAATTTCGTATGTAAATAGGGTCCTCGGGCTTTATCGCGACAGAGTTGTAATACGGAGGTTATGAGTTTTATTACAAAATTGACTTATACAATTAAGGCCTTTATCTGGGGCTTGTAATTTTTGGTCCTAAATGTTTTATACTTAATTTTAGTTTGTTTAATAGTATAAGCATTAATTGTTGCATTAAATTCTGATGGACTAATTGATTTTAAGGGCCAATTCAGTTTAATGGAAATGAAAAGTTTGAAGTCTCCAAGAATTTGTACATCAACAGATATTTGTATAAGTAATACCCACCTATACTGT
The DNA here is from genome assembly GCA_018251015.1 of Phocides pigmalion okeechobee. Classification (NCBI taxonomy): domain Eukaryota; kingdom Metazoa; phylum Arthropoda; class Insecta; order Lepidoptera; family Hesperiidae; genus Phocides; species Phocides pigmalion. Next base: position 14,338 of record DWON01002052.1, read on the forward strand.
TTTACTACTAATGATCAACAAAACTCGCTAAAATACTCCCAACAACTCTCAACAAGGTATCCTAGTTAGTAATAAGTTGGGAACTTTTATCTTCTGGGAATGTCGGGTTTCGCCCACTTGTAGCATAAAGATATTGAATAGAACAAAGAAGGGACTTCTCTTTGTTAATTTCTCGTATATAAATATAAGTAAGTATACGATGCTTATATAACTTCAAACACATTTTCCTGATACGCTTTTATATTCGTTGACAAAAAGGTAATCCGGCTAAGTTGAAGGACGTAATTTAATGATATCAGTACGGAAAAATTCGAGAAAACTTTGGGAAATACACATAACTATTGTTAAGAAAACATTTCAGTATTTTGTATTTGAACATCATCTTATGTGTTGTTAGCATTCCCATCCGCGTTATGAAAATGGTGGTACGTTTGATATTTTATATGACAGATTTCCATATTTGCGTGTTATGTAATATCTACGTAGTATGTAATAGTAATTAAAACAAGCTAATATGCTTGTACAGCATTTCATTTTTAAAGAAAGTCGTACACAAAGCACGAACCCGCAAACATTACATTTTATTTAAAGCCTTTATTAATGTGAGCGCGGTCAGTGCAAAATTCGCTTACTTTTAAATTTGAAATGACCGAATGGGTTCACGGGGCGCTTATTTATGAAAGGTATTATATGAACACTTATTTTTTCATACACAAATATTATATTGTAATGGCATATTAGTGAATTGGTCATTACGTAATTCTTCAGAACGTCATGTATTCGATCATGATGTCGCCATCAACATCATTCTTGATAATTTTGTTTTCTTTAGCAAATCATACAACAACAATATAAACATTTTGCTTCCGTACGACCTTTTTTGTTACTATGATTGTGTGACCAATTAAATTGATTATTACTTTATGTAATAAAATAGTTAGCGTACTAATTAATTATATGATAAATTTAATAAATTATAATTTAAGGGACTAAACAGAGGAATAATAACTGATCTCGCTACTCTCCACTGAGAAGCTATTGTTGTTTTTCAGTTGGAAATACATATATAGGTGTCGATTAGGTATATTTATAAGCAAGGAGAACATTTTTATTTCTCAGTAGTTCAAACACATATATACATATTTGTTGCCATAGGACTTCAGTTCTGTTTGATGTTGAATGTGGATGTGTATGTACTGCAGCAACCAATTAATGTATCAAATAAAGATGTTAAATGGTCTCAACAGCTCAATCTCCAATGACCTGTTTACTGGCTAATTTGCTACATTCTACCATAAAAAAAAAAAAAATTCAATTTGAATATTTGTTCTTTGCCCTTACCTGAACTAATGGGCGCACATGTTGAGTTGCCCGGGTCGTGTGGAGCTGCCCGTGCAATCAGCAAGCGGCTGGTCCTCGTGCGTTGTTCTGTCTCCACGCTGATTCCGCCACGTTGCGCATAGTTTACAACTTGTTCGCCGCGATACCAGTAAATAAAACTGCAACATAAATCCGTTTGGAATTTAATTAAATCTATAACCCTGACAAATGACCCAATCGAATGTTTTATGTTTTCATTTACGATCCAATATGTTTCCTATGATGTTGTCGCAGTTCGTTTTTATAGTATTCGTAGTTGCAATCTGGAGATAATGAGTATTGTGCTGTATTTTTAAATTCAATCAACAGGATTTCTTTCAAAATTATTTCAAGATTTCTTTCATAAGTATTTGTCTATTTTTGACATATAAAAAACATTTTATAGCATCCTACTTTCATAAGGTACTTCTTGCTCGTTGTAAATTATATTAATACAAACTCTGTTTATTTTGTTAGTTAAATTGAATAATTCGTTTATGAAAGATGTTTTTAAATAACTATATGTCAGAAGTCATTTTGGCCTCAAGTAAACATGCCGTTCTGATATACATATAAATGTGAATACTGTGAGTAGCGTGGAAGGGTTTGTGTTGAAGTGTATTGCGAATTTGCTTCGACAGCTAACATAAATAGAGAGTGCTATCACCATAAAATATTTCTTATTTAGCTCAGTAAGCATATAGCCAGTGTATCGTAACTAAAGCTTTAATAACAGACGTTAGACTTCCTATTATGTGCTACTCGATACGGCGAGCGTGATACATGCTCCGGGCTAAACGGGTTCTCTCGAGAATATGAATAGGGGTAATAAATTGTCTGCGCTGACGTTCATATTTTAAAAGCATATTTTGATCCCTTGATACTACTTTCTTAAAGTTGTTTCTAATTATCAAAAGCGAAGCAAATTACCCATTTGTAAATGTAGGCTATATTTTGTATTGGCAAATAATTTTACTTTATATTGAATTTATTTATTCCACAAATAATAATGTTGACAAGAAGAGCTTTTAAAGAACAGACGATTTTAAACTAGTCGCGGAATTTTTTACATTTTACGGGTACTCGTCATTAACGCTTTATAATTTCGGATATTTCAAATTACCTAGGTAATTATTTATTATTAATTATTACCTAGGTATCACTTATGTAATCATTATAAAATCTATATTCACTATTTGTCACGCCCCTGTTCTTTGAAAGCCGTACTTAGGGATTCACGATCAACATGTGCGATACCCATAGATCCTCTTGAGACACTCTTGTTTAAAATGGAATATACATAGTGAGTTGTTAGAAGAAAATTCTTTGAAAGCTCCAAAAACATTGTATTACGAATTCAAAGACAAATCCCAAAAGTTATAAAATTGGCATATAAAAGTGATAGATTGAATATAAAAACGTAATTTTTGGAATTGATTTCATTGAAATCAAATATAAGACTTCTCTATAAAATAAAAATGACACATCTTATTTTTCGTAATTTAAATATATTAGGCAAGTAATACTAAAATTAAAATTTAAGTCGAGAATGACTTCATCCATTAATATCATGTGTTGATGTTTAAAAATTTTACTAAATACCAGTATAATAAACCTTGTCCACATTGTAAGGTGGTGCGGGTAAACAGCCCAATTCCCGAGTGTAAAATGGATATGATACCATGTCGGGGGAATACGAAGCTGGAGTTGTACTCTTAACAACATCCAAACTTCCTCACCGACTAGCTTACGTACTAGACTATTCCACATCTTATAGAGGTCACCGGAGATGAGAACAGACCCATCCTAGTTAGAATTTACCCGTGCTAAATACACTACAATGTATTGCTGAAGAGTTTTTTTAATGAATTTCAGTTGCATACTTTGGGTACAGAAGGGTTGTAGAATAGAAATGAAATATAAAACCTAATATAATATCTACGAAAAACACTTAAAAGTCCATATTTATTTTAAAGGATTGCTGTTTTTAAATAGTTAGTCTTTATCTGTCTCTTTTTCATGGTCTTAGAAAATTTGACGAAACATTTATGAAAGATGAAAACCTGTATTTGTAACAAGTTACCTGCAAGTGTCTTCTCTAAAATTACGGTTGTTGCAACATAAATTTCCATAATAAATTGTCATCAGCGGTTGGTCCTAGGCGCGTTTACAAATATTTTTTTTCGTTTATAGAGGTAAAGTTGAGAGCCCTGTGTTTTCAGTTTTTGTTTGTGCTTAGAAATCGTAGTTAATTTTCAGCTGTTCTAGATCGTTGGTAATATTAAACAATCTGGTTGTGAGAGAATTAGAGAGGGGTTTTTAGATGTTCCCATATCAGTTCTTAATCGTCAATTTTCTAGGCCACACAGGTAGAGCCATTGCTCTTGTAATAATTGTAATAATGAAATAATGCATCTACATTTAGATGCAGTATTTTATTATTACAATGTTTTTAATTGTAATTGATTTAATATTAATATTATATAAAGTATATTGTTGTTAATCAAGACATTTACAATTTGTAAATAATCTTGTGGTCACAGATTTATGTAAACCGAATCGCTGCAAACCTATAAATTTGCTTTAATTACATCAGGAATAGCTTTTTGGTGAAGGAAAATTGCGTCTGAAGTTGTTCTTGGTTATAACATCACATCAATATATCTCTGTTCAAAGGCTAGAGGTCCTATTACTCGCTATTCGATAAGGCTCGCGTAATGCATGCCTCGGGGTAAACGGGTTCTGGCGAGAATATAAAGAGCCGTAATAAATTGTCCATATTGACATCTATATTAAAGTCGATTGTATTTTTTTCACCTAAAATATATATTTACATATATTTTTAAAACATCTTTAACTCGCTTTATTTCCACTGTTGGGGACTGTACCTGTCCTACTGGTCTAGTGCAGTAGAATTTTAATATTTAGGTAAAACATTATAAATTCCCAATTGGTTATTAATTTATATATGTGCGTCAAAAATATGAATGATGAATATCAGATGAGCGTGCATGCCACCTAATGTTAAGAGTTTGCGGCTGCTCATAGAAATTCACAATCAACATCAAACAGAATAGAAGTCTGTCTGTGGTCGTATGTATGTACCTTGCCATTCCAAAGGTTTCAAATAGTCGACATTTTTGTAAGTAAGCAATCCGGCAACCACACCTCTTCAGCCGAAACAGAATAATTCAGGAGTGAACACTACAAAAAATTCGATATAGACACGTCTTTTAGGAAGTTTAGATACTATTGAAAAAAGGTATATAAAATCATCATCATTAATCCTATCATATTATAGCTAAATATAGATAATCTATCGTTCTTTTACCATTATGCAATATATTTGAAATGTGGTAGTTGACATAGTAGTCGAGATTATGATAAATATTTCGGGGTAGTTCAGAATACATTTCCTGCAACATTTAACCAAATAATAGTAATGAATATTAATTAAAAATTGATTTGGTTTGCGTTTGGAACATGAATTTCAGAGTTCGAGATCTAATTTCGTAATTCTGGGATATCATTAAAATATTGGTGTTAAATGTTAGTAGATACCCTTACAAATGTTTCTCCGACTTGGTTGTTACAACGATATACAAAATCCCGTTGTCGTATAGAATTTTAGCTTTACCCATTTCGATAATATAGTAATAGGCCTACTTTATTCTTATATATTGTAGTACACTATTATTAATGAAAATTAATTTAAAAATTATATGAAAGTGTATGAAAATTAACTTAGAAATAATGAATAAATAAAAATAAATATTAATTTTAATGAATAAGCAATCATGAAACTGCGTATTTTCATATACATTGCTTTCAAAAGGTATAGTAAATACGTTAAAATAAAATAAAAGTATGAAATAGATACCTAACAGTTAAAAAAGCGATGTATTTATCGGTGCTCGAATAGAAAACTAAACTGGGTGAGTGTTTTCACAAAAGTTAGTCAATATAACCGGCAGCGTAATAGTTTACTAGTGATTTTTACTTCACTTTTAAAGCTAAAAATAAACTTTACACAGAAATTCAAACATTGGCAACACTGAAACTACATATGCACATACAAAAAATGTTAGAGACTTTGTGTGTAATTGTTTATTTTCTCTTTTTTAGTTCCCGTCCTATGCCCGAGTTAAAATTATATCAACTGTTACAAACGTACAAAGATTATTACACAATAATGTATTTGTATTTGTATTCGAGCGATGCTTTGCGGCTTTACATTTGTTTGATTCTGTGTTAAGCCACATCATTATAATAAAATTTATGTTCATGATATATTTCACTATAAAATACTAAAGCGGTATTAAGCTGGGGTCATATTTCATGTTTCATACATATTTCACTATAAATTATACATTTGCCCGTTACACAACTAATTAAAGCTAATTTAACTAAAACCGGTCGTATTTTCACAACTGACTGGAAATAAGTGACGAAAGAAAAGAATATCTTGAGACGATAACAATTTCAAGTTACAAGTGCATCTTATTTTGCATAACATGCTTTAGATAATTATGATTTATCTTTAATAATGAATGCAAACATATTCTTTTATAAAAATAAACTATAGTACAACTAAAGAGCATTAATAGCATATCAACTTTATTTAGTCGAACTAATTGAAGTAAATCCTAAGATGGGCGTTTAATAAATGCTCATTGATCAATAAATGTCAAGTTAACCATGAAAGGGTTGCAGTAAAATATTTGTATTTTAATAAAGTTCTCAATATACAACTTACTATAATATAATATACGTGCTTAATATATTATACTACTACTTATTACAAAACTAGTCGAAACATTTTCAAGGCGGCATTTATGTGAGCTTGAAATTCGTTGTCGCGATGTGGTTACACGTCCACGTGGCACGAGCATGTGTGAAAACCGCGACGCTAAAACTATTGGAGTTTCACATATTTTACAAGGTTTGCACTATTCATATAACACGTAAGTCTTCATACTTAACACCTTTGTAATTATTTAACTATACTTTTTAACAAAATGTAGAACACTCGATGTTAAAAGGTCGTATCTATCTATATCTACGTTTATTGCCTTGCTTGTATATTTTGCCACTTCAACGTAGTTTTTGAGGGTGTCAGCCAGGGATTTTAAACGTAAATAAAATATTAATATATATGTTTTAATTATTGCGTAGCCTTTTTCAAATTAGGAAAATTATAGTAATTTGTCATGAATTCTTCAAAATTACGTCACAGAAATAGAGCGATAAAATAGAACGGCACGCACATAGTTTGTAACTAACTGAACAAGTTTAATGAAAACAGCTCGCCGCCCGAGGCTTCCGAACTGGAACATGTCCGAGGTGGAAGGGCGCTGGCAGCGGCAAAATTAACGAGTCAACTTCAGCGACGAATTCGTGAACTGTATTTGCGGAATATGGTGATTCCTGATATATGGCAGATAGCCGTCTGGCATGATTCTACCATCTTAAAACTTAACTCCCATTGGATTCCTTGCTAAAATGAAAGTGTTGTACGTTGATATCTACGCAGGCACGTATTCCTATTTTTTTAAATGCATAAAAAATTAGTTGTAATTGGCTTTATCTTTAAAGAAATATATTGTGTGAAAGTAAACTGGTTATTTTAAATATGTCTGACCAGAGATGGAAATCAGGAACCTTTAATTAAGCGGACCAGAATGGGGACCGGTGCGCCCCACGAATCGTATTGGGTTCACAATGACTTCCGACATAACAGGCGAATTTATAAAAAAAGGTTGATAGCCAATTTTAGCATAAAAACAAATCTAATTCAGCATAACTGATTTGATACAAATTGAAAAAATAAATTGCAATAAATTTACCATACTAGTTTTTAAACGGAAATATGTCCGAGACATTTACAATAGTAATAGTACATGTGTATCGTTTAATGACGGTAAAGTCAATTGTGATTCGAAACCGGAGTCACTTCACCATACACTTTTTCTTCTACATCACCTCTCAAAATGTGAATATATTTTTTCAAACCAGGGATATATCGAGTAATATTATTGTTAAATTCAATTTTCTTTATAAATTAAGTTGGCATTTTTCGTTTAAATGTAGATTGATGTATTATAATAGCAGTGTTAAACGTTATGTTTCGGTTTAAAATATGTCGTAAAGGAATGCAACACGTTTCAATCATCATCATCGGGGACGTCCCAGCCTCTTTGGGCGGGGGAATACGGGCCTCGAGGTACACCCTCTTTGCCCGG
>DWON01002053.1:0-21936 GCA_018251015.1 Phocides pigmalion okeechobee
GCAAACACACCTCCCCAACAGAAACACAATACATGAAGAATATGTTGCTTTACGGCGGGTTATGAGGGTGGTGTCGACCCGGGCGAGCTCTAACGGCTCTACCACCTTCAATCTGTTTATTAAGCTTGTGAATATATAATGCTGAAAGCAGCTATTTAATTACCACACAGCTGTTGTTTTCATACAAATCTGTATGGCTTATGGGCATACATAAGTGCTGTTGTTTTCATGTAACGTGGGAGTCATATTTTCATAATTATTGACTGTTGAACAGCCATTTGTAGTAACTTTACATTGGCACAGCTATCTTTTTATTACATGGTTATGATAAATGAGATATTTTCTTGCAGAAGAGCTGTCACTATTATTGATAAATACTATAATGATGTTTTAGAAGATCAACGATTTATATCCACTCCTGTTGGATTGAAGCAATTTTTGAAAATGATACCAGAAGAAGCTCTAAGGAACCAAGTAGAAAAAGTGCTGGAGCAAATGCCTGAGTCATCTGTGGAAAGATGGGAAGCATTTGTGGATATTTACAACCAATTCTGTAAGGAAGTAAGTAATAACAATTATTGTATATGACTTAAAAAACTAAATGTGTATGCATGGGATTCGAACCTTTACTACCAAAGCACAAGGTCTGGTGTTGCAATTTTAAATATATTTATACCACTTTCTAAAATATTTTATTTTATTGTAAAATATGTATAATCACTATCACTCCACTCGTACTAACAAAACAGCATTGTTTGATCATTATTTAAGATAATGCTGTTAATTACTATATAAAGGTATTATTATGAGTATGAGAAGTTTTTCATAATAAAGGAGACTTGGTGAAAGTGATCTATGAACCAATAGCGATTCTGGTGTATTTTTCATGTAGGGATACCTCCACTATCTACTTGTGCGACGGGGCATCAAAATCTGACCCGGCAGTTTTGAGATAAATTCATATAATACATGATATTAATATGGATTTATGTTATGATAATATTTTTCAGAATGGTTTATTAAAATGGAAATATTTACTAGAAGAGATAAAACTTCAGTATTGCTATCCCAGGTTGGATGTGAATGTCACTAAAGGATTCAATCATTTGCTGAAATCTCCATTTAGTATCCATCCTAAGACAGGAAAAGTGTCAGTCACATTCAAACCAGATAATGCAAAAAATATGAAACTGGAAGAAATACCCACAATTGATACATTACTTGAATATAATCCTGCTGATAAAAAGACTAATGAAAAAAATTACATGGATATTTCAGTTGCTGTTTTCTATGATTTTGTATGTTATTTAGAAAAAGCAGAAACATTAAGGAGAAGAAGTGAAGCCAGTAAGTAGATATACAATTTTTATTTACAACATAGTCCATAAGACTAGCCATCACAGTTTATTGGGTTTCATTCTTTTAAGAATTTTATTGGGAATTCTTAGTTGCATATATTTGTCATGAAGTGCTCCTTTACTGCTAAATCAAGTAATAACCACCGTCACAACGTAAAGCATTTTTTGTTTAGCAATGAAACTGGATGATTATCAGTTCACAGACAAATCAAGCTTGCTAGGCTTCACATATAATATCTATGATCAATTGAAATTGAATATTTTATTGCACTATAAGGTACATACACTTAATTAATGTCAAAGATACAAAGTAAAATAAGTTAATCGGCTTTGAGCACCCTCTTGGTTAAGGTAAATTGGGAGAAGAAAGCCAATGAAAATCTCAAACTCTAGGTGGGGGCTCTTTATTTATATGGAATTGGTGACAATGTTCAGGGAAAGAAATAACAACTTACTACTAGGTGGACTGTATACATGTTGCGTCTATTTAAAAAAATATATATAATACGATATTACTGTGAAATGCCCTCCAGCATTGTGGGATGCCAAACTACTAGGCCACTAAAAACCCTTTTCTCTCTACAACTAATATTATATTATTGAAAACCAAAAATATTTACTCCTTCAGATTAAAATTATATGATACTCATTTTAGAATTGTTTTGTTTATAAACAAATGTATTACTATATTTAAGACATTATATTCTCAAAAGAAAATGCATTTCTGTGATTGCGAATTTATAATTTGATATACTTAAGTACCCGTTATAGTGACCAACTTTATAGAATCTATATTTTATTCAATATTATTATCGATAATACATTATAATTGATATTACTATCATTATAACTTTATAAGTGTATAAGGTGATATTAAAGCCAAATCACTTTTATATACCTTAGAAGTTTGAACATAGTGTACTTAGCTTCTATGTGTTGTGTGTAAAAAAATAAGTTAATATGACAGTTCTAAAGTTTATTGTCTAATTTCTTCAAATATACTTGTTTTTTTTGTTTCAGGTAAATCACTGGACTTTTGAGATTTCCAAGTCTAAATTAGAATATTAAACTACATTTTTACAAAATAAAGCTTTTATTTACTTCTCCTTAAAAAATATTGTGGTATTTCAATAACATTTATTAAAACAAGAGTGTGCAGTATTTTTTGAAAAATGCAATGAAATATCTATTACCTATCTAGAATTGTTACATTTCACATTTCACCTATTGTCAGCATATTGATAGAAGCTAGGCCAGTGTTTAGGCTTTTAATGCATTTTCATTTATTGCGTTGTGTACGTCATATTCTATATATAACTCCTGCTGAAATAACTCCTCTTTTAAAAAATATGGAGCCTCATGATGGTGATGAGATTATTCATCCGGTTAACTCAAACTACACATCTGTAGTTTTTTAATAACAAATATGTTTAAGAAACATGGATGTGGCGTCTTCATAGCTCAAATGTGATAAAAACTTTTCTAAATCTGTTCATAAGGCATATTGGCGTTGAAGCACAACTGTGCAAGAGAATGAAATAAGAGATTCTACACAGAACAGCTGAGAGCAATATTCAGGAAATCTTCAAATGCAATTGTTACAGTGCCATTTTGTTGGGTGTCCCGAAGTCTAAACGCTTCAGTAAAGCGTTGAATTTGCACGCAGAAAACGATAAAACAATCTACCGATACTTTTCCATCTTGAGGGTCAGCTCTCTTGGTCAAGAAATTTATGAATTCTGGTGTGAACCTGAAGCCCATCTGTGTAAAAGCTGAAAATGTAATTAATTAAGTTACCAAGGCAATGAAAAAATAATTGCGTCAAATGAAAAACATTATATTTCCGGTATTATATACTTATATTGTACTAGTTCGTCTATATTACCTTTAGATAACTCTTCTTCATCTATATGTCCAGATTGATCCGTGTCATAAGTTTTGAAAACAGCAAGCCATTGATTTATGTATGTATACAGTTTGTCAAACTCTTCAAGGTTTATGTGACCTGAACGATCTTTATCGAACATACCTTAAAGAAAAATAACAAAGATACAAGGTAAGAATTTTTGAGTAAAGATGAAGGATGTTTGGCGCCCCAGCGTGTACCTACCTACATAAGTACTACATACCCACTGAAGTGGTATTATCTCGATCAAATTGCTCGGTGGGCTTTTACGGAAGAAACGATCTCAATTGACGATTGGTTCAAGGCAAAAGGATGTTCTGTCCCCCGACTAGACTACTTGAAGAAAACCGTTAGTTTCAAAGAGCTCAAAAACGGTTGTTGCAGAGCCAATTAGAGAATGTTTATGTTTAACAATAAATCTGATGGGTAGCGTATTCTATACTGGGTATATAAGTTAACTTAATATATAACTCTTCAGTTACATTGAGATACAGGTTAAGTTCTCTGTGCGTTATTTAATTGCTTACCAATCATCAAATTGCATGCAGTCTCTGAAAATGTCTGTCCTTGAGCGTTGACCAACGCAGCCTTTAGCTCTGCTGATGTTATAAATCCAGATCTATCTTTATCAATTGCGTAAAACCATTGTTGCACTTGAGGAGATATTGTCCCACCAGCTCCAATTGATGGATATGGGCCATGGCCGACTTCTAGTTGTCCTGGTGGTGCTTGACCTCCATATCCTGGTTGTCCATAACCCGGCTATGACAAAAGTAAAAAAAAACATTTAATACTGCTATTGCATCGGTAATTAGTAATTAGTATAGTAGTAGTGGACATTAATGGGAGCGATGGATATGCATAACAATAGGGTAAGTTAAAAAAAAGATAGTTACATATAAATTTTATCAATTTATTCTATCAAGTATAAATAATAGTAATCCTAAACATTGTAGTAAACTTTGTTCAAAGTATATAAAACAATACAAAACAAAAGTTTCAATAAATGACTAAAATAGAATAAATCGTCACGTCTTATATGACTGCATGAAAACATTATTAATCAACAGTTGAATTGATATGGGCAAGTCGCAACTAAATTCCATCCAAATGAAAATGCTTAGGTCCAAGATGAATATACCACTGCCGTCTACAAACATATATAATTATTAATAAAATTATATGTAATAAAAAAAGCTGCCAAGTGCGTATCGGGGACAGCGAAAGGTTCAATAATCGAAATAAAATTACAAAAAATATACCATATCTCAAAAGTACCCAATACACCTTATTCAAATATTTGTTATTTTTTCAATTCTACTACGTTGTTACATTTTTTCCAACTTATAGTTTAAGTTACATGACACGATTTTTACGAATTTAGATACAAATAACTCAACAAAGTGTAGACAAAAAACAAATATATTTTTAAGACCTATCCAATAAACATGAATGTTTTTTAGTTCCGACCCTTATACGTACAAAAGGGTAAAAATCGTCAGTAGTACATTTATTTATATTTCGCTATTTCACCAAATTATTTTATGCGGCTCAGCGGTTCATGTAATGCATCAGCATAGTAGCAAAAATTCGTTATTTTAGTGCTAATAGGTTTATTATAAAATGAATCCTACATAAGTAAGTGCAGACAGAGGGACATACAAAATAATATAGGTTTATTTTCTAGCCAATGACTAAGAAACCTTTAAAATGACTGACTTTGAAGTTTTTAACAAGTAAAACAATATCAATACAAGCAACCTAGTAACAGGTAAGTCAAATTGTAATAGTAAACTCACATTTCGCGTTACTCATACCTATTATGATGATCATAATTATAAATATCATAATTATGATTAGTTACTTCGTCATATTGTTTCTTATAAAGTCCCATTGTCCATAAACGACACTAGCACCCACATATCAAATATATGAAGTTATATTCAACCAAAACCAATATAGAATTAGTCAAAAACGCATAATGAATTTCCATAAATTGAACTTCAGATTAATTAAACGGAGAACACATTAAAAGACCCAGTGGCACTCAAGTTTATAATAATTTTAGTTTGTTACAAAAAAATCATCCATAGTTTTAACTATAACTCAAAAAAGAAGTTTATTATATTTGTAGTCAGGCCCATACGTCTATATAGTAAATATTGTCTTACGAGATATTGGGGATTACGTAAGTACCTTACTTTCTACCGGAATTGCAGATAGGTACATTATTTATGCAGCAGTAAATAGTGGGCAAACGTATGTAATCAGACCACTAACTCTGAAGAGTTAAATGGTTTAATTTTTGTATTGCATTGTTTCAGGGCCTCAACATATTTTTGTGATACTTGGCAATGTTCTTACATAAACACTAATTATTTACTAGTCAATTACTTTACACCTTTAAAAACTACTTTTTAAATTAATCTTAGCAAATACTTTAGGCGACAACGGTATGAAAATAAAACATAAAAGAATTACAAACAGTTGTTTGTAAAATATTTATAAACTAGTACAATAATTAAACAGCAAAAATTTAAGAGTTTGATAAATTAACGTATTTTAAATACAATAAATAAATGAAATATGTACGTTCTATGTGTTACATTGTCTATTAGATGAATATATTCATCTGTGAAAAACACCCAATAAAGTCCTACCATAATTCCATCATTAGGTGTTATTTAGAAGCCCTCGAATGTTTAGATCTACATATCTATAACTACACGCTATCGATGCATTTTCAATATAATTATCTCATTTCACAATCAACACACAGATGAAATTGAAGGCAAAAGATGAATGGACTGAAATAATCATAGGCTAATTATTACTAAAATCTAGAATATCTATTATAGAATAAGGTATTTACAAGTTTGGAAAAGTTATTTTCATGGTGTTATTTCTGGGTCTTGACCAGACTAGACTCTTGACTTATCTATTCATAAAAAATTATACTTTTCTGAATGTCAACTTGAAGTTGTAATCCGTATGTATGAAAGTCAACGATAGGCTGGTAGCATACATGACAATTACATGCATGAGAACATAACCAGGATTTTATATGCATAAAAGTTCTTGTTGTTCTAAAGGATCTATAAAATCTGCCAACTTACCTTACACTATTATTATTGTAGACTATCACAAACAATCTTTATCATTTTGACAACAGTACAGTGTCCTAAGGTAGAACAACATTTAATGGTTTCATTATAATGTGCCAATTTTGTTTTTTTTCATTTTTATTTTTTTATAACTACATGGCGGCTCTAGAAAATGTTTAATTACCTGCTAACTGATCAAGTGTATTTAGTGTCATGAATATAAACTAGTTAACTTCTTTTCCCTATTTGTACACAATAAATATACGGACTATACTATTTACGGACGTATAAAGCGCAATATTTGGATTCAATAATGCATGCAAATTGCTATGACATACACAAATACATTTTTATAAAAACCACGATACAGTACTACAATACTTTAAATATAAAGCATTAACATTAAATATTTCTATCAAAAACAGTACAGCTTTTATATTTATAATACCGTAAGCTTAAATATCAGCAATTGCAAGTCATGCATTATTTTATTGAAGTATATTAATGTTCCTTAATTATTTTTTTGAATAACTATCTCCAAAAATTTAAATTATTTGTTGTCAAGACATTGAAAACCCTGCCTTATTACAATTACTTCAAGGTATTACAGTGAATCTGTTATGTAGACAAGTAGAGGACTGATAAGACTTCATTACAAATAAAGTAGTAATCTGCTTATTGCATTTGATATTGCGACATAAGCCACATATTTACGCCTCCAGGTCATCATTGGTAAAAATCAATTCCTATGCATCATTGACATGAATCAATGGTTTACACGCAGATTTATTACATCTATGCTTTAAAATAAAAAAGGATAATTCCTGCCACACGAATTGCTATAAACTGCAGCTAAAATTATTAGCTGCGACCCGTATTCTCCTCAATTTACTCCCCTAGTATGCAAATAATGTAAAAAATGTTATTTTATTTAAAGCAAAAAATATATATTGCTATTTTTGAAAATAGGTATCAAATGAGGAAAGGACTTAATATTTTAACCAAACTTGTGATTGAATAGTCAACAATAGGTAGTTTAATTTTTGTTTTATTATATAAGCTAGATTTTGATTTACCAAAATTTAAAAGGCAGTTACTTTTTATACTATAATTTGTGCCCAAAATCTAAGTAATCTCACTCCATTCATATACACTCACAGCTAAAGTTATTGTTAATTCTATTTTATTATTCTACCACAATAATTATTTTATCAAGTCTATAATTTATTGTTATAATGTTATATATATAATTAATGGAAAGTATTCAAGAGAAATTTATTTATTTGTGAATAACTTAAGGTTTTTTTGCTATCTTGTAAAATGGCTTGAACCATTGGATGAAAAATTGGAGTTATATAAATGATAATTTATTTAGATAACTATCACAAAAATTGGATGTCATATTAATCATTAAAAAAAATACAATAGCACAAACCTAATATGATTTTAACTATTAATGAGAATTGGTACATATAACATTTGACAAACATAACAGATTGTATAGTTAGGTTTTTGTACGTTTTTTAATGGAATCTACCTAATTAGAAACAGTTTATAACATTAAACTAAAAGTTACATAACAAATGTATGTACCCTTATTATGTTTTTTTCTAATTGTAATATGTATCAACTGCTACAACATTACAGGATTACTTCAATAGAGCATAAATTACACACTGACATAATTTTAAAATACACATAAATATTTAATAGCTGTCTTAATTATGATAACTAAATATTAAAATCTTCATAAACAAAGACATGAAAATAACACTATAGATGGATTTATTCCTAACTATTCCTTATAAAAAGTTTATTGCCTATAAATATTAGAAATTAACAATGATCATACACATAAATGACATTCAGTCTTTTATATCAAACCAATACTGGCAAGTTTGTTATATTTTGTACTAAGCAATCAAGTATTAAAATGCCTAAGTCCAGTACATTTTCACTAATTAAACTAAATATAAGTCAATTGTATTTGTATGCAAACAATGCTTAAATAATATTGAATGTTATTGAAAATAAACAATAGGTAATATTGTTCAAGTTCACTTAGTGAAAATGCAGTGGGAATAACAAATATAGGTTTTATATCTTACTCTATGTCTAGGCTTACACATTACTATTGTGACTAGAAAAACTGTAAGTAGCTGGAGTAACACATGTATTTACACACATTTGAATTGATGGTTTGAAAGAAGAAGGGAGAAGCTTATGTGCTTCTGGCACTGGAGAGTAACTGCGACAAACAGTCTCAAAATGCACTTGGTCACTTCTGTCTGTAGGCACTCCATCAAAACTCGTTTGTTTAGCAGAATCGCCTGTTCCACTATCTTTGCATGATGAATGCTCTGATATATTGTCTGGGAACATTTGAGGTGAATCACTATCACTATGCACTACTTGTGTCATTTTCATACTCTCGGTGGGATAGGTATGCACCGCACTAGCCATGCATCTACGAGTATGATATATTATCACTACCCAAATAATAGATGTACCCACTGCACAACACACAACTGTTATTATTATAATTCCTGTCATATTTTCCTCATTAACCTTGATAGCCACAGGAGGCAGTACCTGTAACTCTATCATGTCCTTCTTAGTCCCTAACTCATTTGTAATCTCACATTCATATCTGCCTGCATCACTGGCTTCAGCTTCAGTTATAATTAATAGCTGATCATCTGCAGTGAAGTAATGCCGATCAGTATGTATTATAGGTGCTCCATCTTTAAGCCATTTTAGTACAGGTTTAGGAGACCCAGTTATCATACATTGTAGTACAACAGCTTCTCCGCTGTTAACTTTTCTATTCTCCATAACTCTTATAAATGAAGGCTCTTGTAATACTGTCAAGGTTGCATTAGATATTATTGTCCCAGCAGGATTTTTTGCTGCACAACTGTATATGCCCATGTCAGTAGTTTTGGCATTAACAATGAAAAATAGATGATCTGTTGGCATGACATTCATACGCCTTTCTCTAGCAGCTGGAAAGTCATTGCCTCCATCCTTTTTCCAAGATATTTCAGGTGGTGGGTCACCCACAGCAGCACAATTCAAAGTCACTGTCTCTCCTGTTTTTACAGTGACATTGGTAGGTGTCTTTATAAAACGCGGAAATGTGACAATATTTACTTTAGCCTTTGAAGAGTATGTAGTACCGAACTTGTTACTTACAACACATTGGTATTTACCAGAATCAGTGTGAGTCACATTGGGTATCACCAGCATTGAAGTCGCTTGGGGGTGACCTCTTTGTGTCAATGTAACATTTTCATACACAGTGGGATTGCTGACATTGCCATTGTTTTTCTTCCACAAAAATGTCATATTGCTGTACGGATTTGATGTGGCTGAACATACTAAATTTGCAGATTGACTTTTGATAGCTAGATGAGTTTTTGGATGTTCTACAATTTTAGGTTTGGGAGAATCACCACAATTGTCTTCTCTGAGTTTTGATATGACTACTCCTCTCACTTCAGATGGATAGGCACATGTTGCTGTTATATATTTTTGATCTACTTTATCACGAATCCATTTGACTATCCATAACAAATTGCAATCGCACAAAAGAGATGATGAATTTAAATGTAATTTCTGTATTTTCATCATAGACTCAAATGCATGTTGCTGGATTGATGTTATATTATTGCCCTTCAAATCCAGTTCAACTAGATTATTTAATCCTTCAAATGCTCTTGAATTTATTGATCTTATATGATTAGATGAAAGACTGAAAGTAACCAAGTTCTGAAGTTTTGAAAATGGACCTGACATATCTTCCACTGTCCAAGAGATTTTGTTGTTATTTAAATACAGTGTTTGGAGTTGTACCATATGACTGAATGCTTCTTGTGAAATGGAGGCAATATTGTTATAGTTTAAATTTAGTGTACGAAGATTAACCAAGTGTTGGAAAGTACGTCCTTCAATTTCAGTTAAAAAATTGTGAGATAAATCTAAAATTTCTAAATTTGTACACAGCTCCCAGCTTCCAAGATCAATTTGAGATATCAAATTGTTAGATAAAGATAATGTTGTCAATGATTCCAGTCCATACATCCAGCCTTTAGAAATACTTGTTATTCTATTATGGTCTAAATGTAAAACATTCACTGACTTAAATCCAAAAAATGCACCATCCATTATGTTATCTATATTATTGTACTTCATTTTTAATGTTGTTAGGCTAGATAATCCTTGGAAAAGTAGAGCATTGATAACATGTAGCCTGTTATGATTGATTTCCAATGTTTTTAAGTTCGACTGATATTTGAATAGGTGGTTAGGTAATGATGATATTTCATTTCTATTTAATTTTAACTCCACCAAATAAGATAAGTTATTTAAGCCCCCCTCATCGATCAATTTGATGTGATTACTATTTAGACTTAATTTCCTAATAGAACTGTTAGCAGGAAAACGTCCCGCGTCAATTGAACCAATGTTATTTCTATTCAGGCTCACTTCCTGCAGATCATTCATATTTTGGAGATTCGGTATATGGCGGAGCACATTTTTATCCAATTTTAACGTTTTCAGGGCCAATAACTTATCGAAACCTTCAAAAGCATCTTCATTTAGTTTATTGGAGCTTAAATCCAATTGTTCCACCCACTTAGGAATTCTTGGCACAGCAATCAAACCTTTCATTGAACAATCCACATATTTTTCCAGACAAGCGCATTTCTGAGGGCATTCATAGTTTTCATTTTGCATTGATAAACGTATCATCAATGTTATTATCGATATCAACAGCAAATGGGAGTCTCCCATTTTTATGCATTTGGATAGTTGTCCCACTCATTGAAAGTACACAACGATTGTGTCTTTGTTCTTACATAATTTCTAATTTAAACTTCACCAGAGTAACGTCCGTATGTCATTTCACTTCACTTAGACCAGTAATGTAAAATAACTACATTTTGTAAACATTTTATGAGATAAAATTGCAAAACATCTCAACATATTTACTGTACACTCGACCGCCATTTTCTTTGATCAATTCAGTCGCTCCGTCAGTGTTGCCCCTAAAAAATGTTCGATTGCCGGAAAGAAAACCTTAAATTGCCGTATAAAATATAATAAAAAGTGCCGTATATAGGAATTGATGTAGTTACAAAAAAAAGTAAATTCTTTTAAGGATTCTTGTACCTATACTTGGATGCCCATATCTCAAATAATGTGTTTCTAATCTTTCCTTAAGTCAGACACCAATTATCAATACTGTAATGTAAATATTATATCAACACTTTGCGGCGTACATATACATATTAGATCGGGTCAGCGTTGCGGAGCTGGAGACTGGAGTAAACTGGAAATGTATTCTCCAAAATGAATATGCGCCGACAATTTACTGAAATATTGTATTTTTTAGCATCTCTATAATTACACAGCACGTAATTACACGCACAATACACAAGTGTTTTAAGCCGCAGGAAAAGTGTTAAATGAGTTGCACTCGTCATAGTCTTATTAACACTTTCTCTGCGGCGTACAACAATGCTGTCTATTACTTGGCGTAACGGGATTGCAGCTTGTGAACACCCGTGTTATACTTACAAATCTGTATGGATTACGCGCTAACAAAAGTGCGGTATTTACGTCGGCGCTACAAGACTGAGGGCGGACATTACGTCTGTGTGTTCTTAGATGATACACAAATGCTTAAAATACATTATTTCAGTAATTTGTCGGCGTATCTTCAGTCTAATCAAATAAGCTCCAGTTTAGGCCGTTTCCCGCAATACTGACCCAATCGTATATATCCGCAGTCAGTGTTAAACATACATGAAATAACAAGATATACTTTGGGTTAAAAAAACTTTGCTGATTTTTTTCTTACTATGTATTAACCTTTCAATGTCAACACCTCGGTATTATATAAGGTCCCATAAGACTTTTAAAAAATGTTGGTTGCATAATTTAATATTCAAATCCTTGGTGATAAAACTTCTATAAATAATACTTATGAGTTAAACAACAAAATTGGTAATATATATTATTATTTGAACCTTGACTGCAGCATTTGCTTTGTTCTTGCCTAAGATCTCTGATAGTTGTATTTGGCATTATAAAATATAAAAAACATTACAATATGTCATGTTTTGCTCAATAAATTATAGATTGTTATGGGAATCATAAATCTACTGCAACAAATTTAAATATTTTATAACAACATCTGGTACCTCACGTCTAGCTTTATACTATAAATTTTGGACAGTTAGGTAATGATAGGGTTGTATAATAACTTATATTCTTTAACATGGCAGCTATATTCTGTTACTACTATAATGAGTTGTAGCTTTCTATTCAGTTACTCAAATCAGGGGCATTACAACCCTCAATCATCGTCGAATGGGTGACTGCTTGACAGAAAGCTCCTTTGGTTGGTATACTCTGGTCTCTAGGAGGACGACTGCTAGGCTCGACAAAATATCCCTGTAACTTGGGAGCAGTTTATGATATGGTATCTCCTGTCTATAGTAGGCAATGAACCTGGCGAGAAGGGCATACCAGCGTTGAATAATGTGCCATAGATCATCAACATTCATACTGATTTTCTCTTACAAGCATTGAACATAGCCACTGACAAGTTTTTGGTGGTTGGAAATATTAAATAACTCAATATCACTCCCCAATACAGGTACTATTGAAAGGTACCCAAAATTATCTTACTGTCCACAAGGAAATGATATTACATTACCTTGTAATTAATATCATATTATTATTTTAAAATATTTGATATAAGAGGATAGACCTCAGTGGTATCACTCTGAGTATATGACTGAGTAAATGAGCACTAGCAGCTAAGATTACAGATTTTGCATACTCTCAGTTAAAAAATAATATACACTAATATAAAAGTATCTTTACAATTTTTACTTTTCATTCATGTAATTTCAATTCCGTTGTTGTATAAGGTAGTGTGAATAAAACATTATGAAGGTATAAAATTTGAATGCATAATTCTTTAAAACATATTATTTTTCACTTATCCATACACCACTTAACTTATTCTAAACCTAAAGTCACATAACTATAAATAAAGCCAAATGTTTTCTGCAGTTTCTGCCTAATTCTTGGATCGGCTCCGTCCAAAAAAAATATACCCTAGAAACGCTTGATTGATGTAGGAAATACTTATGTGGATGTAATTACTCAATTAATGTTTCTTAATATATATTGTTACTTACATTGTAAGCCATCCTTCAAGTTTTTCCTTCTTATAAAATCTGAAATAATAAATGTTTGTGTTAGTTTTAAGGATAATCAAAAGTTTTGTAAAAGTCGATATTGTAAACGACACTAGTTTTATTAGAGCCTCACCTCGCCCTTTTGGATAAAATACAAAATAATGTAGCTTTCTAGTACTTCAAAGTTTAATTTTATAATTACCATATAAGGCAATACATATATATTTTACAATAACTTTGTAAATTTATTATGGTTAAAATTTGTAATGAGATTTATTTTCTTTTCTCAAGAAATACTCTTTTATTAATTGGAATTATTGTCAATTTTAATGTCAATGTCAATAACAAAACATTCATTTTGACATAGATGACATTGACAACCGACAAGTGTGTCACTATAAACTATAGATAAACTTAGAATCAGAATCAACACGGAAAATATCGACTTCATATTTTCTAAAGCATAATGCTTCAGAGAACAGTAATATGCTGAGGGGTTAGAAGTTATTTTGAATCGGTGGAGACACATTAGTGTATTGAAGTGTGTTTTGTGTTTTTTTCGTGTGTTTTGAGTTAGTTCCATATATAAATAACATTTGCCTACTACCTGATCATTTAACCAGAGAATATGTCTTGGAACCTTACTGAATAAACCTTGGTCGTACAAATTGAACTGAATTGAATAAAACTTTTTTTCACATAAAAAACAGTTCAACAGATAATTAATGATGTCTATGGGCCAACAGATTAACCCATAGATATTAACTAGTTATTGCGAATTATGGCACGTCACGTCAAATGAATCAATCATTCATTACCTGACTGAAACACGTCAAAACGAACTATACGAAACGATTAAAGGATCGTTCTGTTCATCTCTTTAGGAAAATAAGTATTTATACTTGTTTTACCTATTGATATTTTGGCTCTCTTTTTTATCATTGCTTGAAATTAAAATTAAATTAAAACGAAGTAATTTTCGGAGTACCAAATAACATTTGCCCTAGAAATATACTTTTTTTGTGAATAATGGAAACATACGAAAGCGTTTTGCTTGTAAAAAATGAAGTGTTCGTGTTCAAAATACCCCCTAGGACTACTAATAGGGGATACAGGTAGAAAACGATTTAATTTCTATTTACTTAGCTTTATATAAAGATGAGGGTAATAATTTAATATACTTTAGGGCTGCCGATTGGAATTTACAAGAACCACAGTGGACGGGGCGTATGCGCTTAGTAGCGAAAGGGGAGGATCTGATAATGAAGTTGGAGGACAAAAGTACTGGTGAACTATTTGCGAAATGTCCAATCGATAAGTATCCAGGAGTGGCTTTGGAGGCTGTGACTGACAGTTCCAGATATTTTGTTGTGCGCATCCAAGACGACAATGGTATGTAAAATTATTATGAGATAAAAAAAACATTTAATATGAATGTTAAGGATTGGGTTGACATGTTCATGAACTAAATTTTGAATGTAATTATTGCATATTTTCCTTCTATATTACTGTAAAACAAGATAAATTTTATACAACTGGATGTTGAAGATATTATTTTAAATTATAAGGTCATTTGGATGTACTTTGTTAGAAATTTTAATTTTTCTTACAGGGCGAACTGCTTATATTGGAGTTGGTTTTGGAGATAGATCTGATTCGTTTGACTTGAATGTGGCTCTCCAAGATCACTTCAAATGGTTGCGAAAAGAGCAGGAAGGAGAAACAGGAAATCAACAGCAGCTAGACCTTGGCTTCAAGGAAGGTGAAACAATTAAGATCAACATGAAAATTACTGTAAGTGCTTGTTGATTATCATCTAAGAAAATAGTTAAAATGTTTATGGTTTTTCACCTGAGCAGCAACAGATTTGACCCAAACTCCCTTCTACTATGTAGATTATCTGTTAATCATAATTAACAATATTAGTAATATATATCCATGTCCCATTTTCCTGATAGCTACAAAATAAATTGGTTTTAATAAGTTGCCTTTTGTATTGTGTTAGTAACAGTACAAATAAAAAGTGAAGTGAACTTTATTACAATTTTCTTTTCACAAAACAGGTAAAGGCTATTCATTCTATTTCATCTTCATCATACACATTTCATTCTCATAGTTTCATAGATTGATAGACTTCACACAACTTTAAATTAAAGGAAATAAAGGTATATAGGAGGAAAAATAAACGATTAAAAATCTTAAAGATGTATTTTTTATTATAACTACAGAAATAACAACTTAATATGCAATTATAAATTACTTTTTAGAAAAAAGATGGAAGTGAAGCTAGCCGACCACGACGTGCAGCAGGTCTTGGTGCTGGGGGCCTGTTGCCTCCACCACCAGGTGGTTCCAAGCTTCCGCCCCCTCCATCGCCTCAGCATGCTCCATCACCATCGGCTGCTAATGCCTCTGCTAACTCTGAGTGGGGAGAGTTTAATTCAGCAAGGTAATGTTTCTCCGTACTTTATTTACAGTTCTTTGCCTTTACTCTATTAATTGTAGACAGTGCCATTTATCTTCCGCTTAGACAATTGATGAAGGTTGATTGTTTGAAAAAACTGCTAAAGGCTTTTAAAATGTATTAGATTGAGCATAGTAGCAACAAGGAGTGGCCAATGTCTAGTTATGGACTTATAAAGGTTGATTGATAAATAGATGCACAACCTCCATTTTTGTTGGTAATGGAAATGCCATTATTTTTGGCACTAAAATAATGTGGTATTGAGCATACTATTGTTTGATATGGATAAGGATAAGGATATGGAATAGTAGGTGTACATGAGACATTCCAAATAAAATCTAAGGGCTCACTACTTATCTGTAATCTATAATAAATGTTCAGGTAGACCTCACTGTTTGATTGAAATTTTAACCTCTTATAATTATGTTGAAAATACAAGTGTCCACTTTACTATAGAGTAATTATAGTTGAGTTACATCGTAATGTAGACACTTGTATTTATATATAAAGCCTATGCTTTTAATGACCATCTAACATAATATTGTTTCCACATCCTTTGGAAGTAAAAAAGCAGTTTGTATGCCATTATATGAATCAACTACTGAGTGATTATTATTTAATAGAAAAGCATTTAAGTATACAGTATCCCCTGGATGTAATAACCATAATTAAACATATAATAACAACAAAACTGGCAAATATTCAGTATTTCTACCTTGATTATCTGTTGAAAAATGCTTTTCTTATTGTTATTATTATCAATACAGAGATAAAAAGTTTTTTTTATTATTATTATCTGTCTGTTTGCTATTGCTTAATATTATATGAAAGTCCATTGACTAACTTGAAAGAAAATTGTTATTTTGTTGCATTAAGACTGATGAAAAGTTTAGGATGAAACTTTTTGTGCTATTTCTGTTAGGATACATACATATTTATGATACAATAATATGATATAAAAACTTAATATACAAATATAAAGAACAACAAATAATTGATATATAATCATGCAATTAGTTGTAGATAACAATTGCTATTGCATTCACATTCATTTTTCCTCTATAAATGACTGTAATTATGAACTTTTATGTGTTGTGGTATAGTACAAGAGCTCTATATTTGATGTAAAAAAAAATGTATTATTATTCTTGAGGACCCAAAGCAAACATCTCGAAAACATGATCTGCAATCACAGCCTATAAACCAGAATACATAAGAAAATACATGAAATAAGTATGTAAAATTGCTGGATGTCTAATCAAAATTTGTGTATATCCAAAAACATGGGCGAGGCTAAGACTTTGAATTTGATATATATTGATGTCGTTGTTTTTGCTTTTTTCAGTGCTCCAAGTCAAAAACCAACCACTCCAGCTAATCAGCAAAACTGGGTTCAGTTTTAATTTATTGCTAAAAGGATTTGCGTGATTGAATTGGGATGTCTAAAGTATGTTGCAGTTATGCTACAAGATTACTTATAACTATACTTAAAAAAAAGTTCATTAATTCACACACAAGAGTAGCATTCAGTAGTGCCCGCTTAAAACCACTGGTTGTTTCTAAAAGTAGATTGTGATGATATTACTCATGGATTCAAATTTTGATGTCGTTATATTTTGTCAAAATGAAGCTGTGCATATTAAGATGGCTTTATCTACGATTTCAACCACTGATACCATCAATTATACTCACAAATAGTTATTTTAGAGTAATTACATAAAAGTTCTAGAATATAGTGTATTTTTAACCTTATGCTCTTACATATGCTGGCTATTTACTGTAGTTGTTCAATTTACTCCAATTATATTTAATGAGAAGTTACTAAAAAAAAAGTAAAATGCATGCTTAGTCTACTTCTTTATGAATGCTGGTTAAAAATAAAAAAGTACAATATAAGGATTCAATGTTCATGTCATCTTATTGAATGAAAGTTCTTGAAAAAAATGTACATTTTAAATTATGTATACGATTATTTAAATGAGGTATATAGCAGCAATATGTATATAATTTATTATGTAATGGATACCTAGTTGCTTGGATTGTGTTTACGGTAAAACTTATCTATCTAATGATACAATAATTTCTGATTTCTAAATAATTTTTGAAGACCATGTCTCCACTTACCGATACACATAACCTAAGATTTATGTGGAAGTGCTCATGTTTTTTGCTGAGTTTTCAAGTTCACCTCTTTATTAAGTGTTCTGTAACCTACTGCAATTTTTTTGTGTTAGTTATTACTATTAAGCGCTTATTATGTGTCAACTTTCGGGATTTTAAGTATGTGACCTATATGTGATGATAACAATGATCTTTGTAACTCGTTAAAATACTGGCATATTGCAATATCCATCATGGGTATCCGTTATTATAATAAAATGATTCAACTATTATGTATAATTAATTACATATGATAATATTGTGTAGCTTGTTCTTATAGAGGTTTAGAAATAGTAAATCCATACCTAAATTGAAGTATAATATGAAATTAAATTGTTCTTCATTCTACAGGCGGGTACTACTACACACATTTGATTAGTAAATACCAGATTACAGTGTAGAATATATAGTATATAATTATTGTTATTGATAAAATAGGTATCTGTATATGTCGTAATGTTTATTATAATTATACTTATGTATACTTAGAGTTAGTTACGTAGACTGTTTTTGGCTCTATATCTTATTGTTATATACCGTGTTGTTAAAAATCTTGCATGTCATAGACAATTTTTGTGTAAATAGATTCACAATGTGATCACTTATATATGTACAAACGTTTATTTTTTTTATTAAAGATCTGTTTGCCATTATGTTTGAAAACTGTACAAATGTAATAAAGTGAATAAAGCAGCAAAACACTCAAGTCTTTCCTTTTTTAAGAAATGTTTTTAGCCATTATCAAAAATATGTTGTATTTTAACGATTAAAGAAGTTTTCAAAACAATTCCTTTTTTATTTTTTGTATGAGAAGAGAAGCTAACAGGCATACACGGTTCCTCATGTTAGCACTTTACTGTTTATTACTTGGCACCACCCGCTTGCGGTATGTACACACTTGTGTGTACAAATTGGTCTGGATTAGGAGTGAACACAATTGCTGTGTTTACGTCGGCGCTACAAGACTGAAAGCGGACATTACGTCTCTATTCGTGGATGTTATACTGATGCAAAAAAAAAAAATGTGTAAGTTGTCACAAACAAAAGCTATATAAATGGTATAGATGGCGTATAGTTCATACAATTTCGTAAAAATAGTTTTAGTATTGTAGTTAGATATATGGCATAACTTCTGTCGGGTTACGTAGTCATAATTGCATATTGATTTCTGCCTATTAGAATCTGCATGAAATAACATTGAATTTTGATAGTGTACCTACTGTTTACCATATAATTATTTTATAATTGATAGACCGTGCAATAATATAATTATATGGCTAGAGGTGTTTGGCTCATGATAAGATTAGTTTTTCCCAGTCACTAAATAAAGACAGTTGCTAGATGCTCATGTTACTGATATTTTAACAACAATAAAATTAAGACAAGATTATTGGTTTACAATACGAAATGCTTGCCTTTTTACGGTTTCATACCTACGGCATCCTATATCACTAAGCTTACGATGTTTGTCTGTTTGTGTAGAAGAAAGAAGTTATAGATTGTGTGTTGTAGTGGAACGCATGTAGATTAACATCGCTAGCAATTTTGTTAGTGTTCTGTAAGAAACTATATATATTTTTATATTACTATGCTAACTTTTAATTATTGCTTTTTATGTTGAAAAAGTGGAGAACGAACGCCTACATGTTCGTATAATCGATGTGAAGCGATCTTCTCGCTTGTAACTGTAGCCAGCAGCACCCCCTTTCTAAGTGAACACACAAAAAATGCTTTACAGCTAACTATAAGGTTCGTTTGTAGAGGTGATACCACCCGGTCAAACTGCAATCGCCTTTGTTCACCCAAGTTGCAAAAGATTTTTTGAGCCGTAATACATAGCCCATTACATACCAGAACTATTAAAAAAATCTTATAAAACAAGAAGAATCCCGTACTGGTAACATGATGAATAATTAAATTATTATTTTCTTGGCTCTCTCGTAAAAACGGTAGGTGAAATTATTGAGCTAACTCCTACATAAAACAATTCATTTAAATAAAATTGGCCAAGTGTGAGTCGAGTTTCAGTTGAAACCCACAACATTAATAATTTCACATGATTTATCCTTTCTTATTATTATATTATTTGTAATTTGTTTAAATATTAAGAATATTGTAAATCATAATAAAAATATAAAGTATAAAATTAACGGGTAAGTAAGTACAATTTATTTTTAACATATTTCCGTGGTGGTACGAATCCCTCGGTTTGGTACTTCGACTTCCTTTACTTCTATTGTACTTCATTCGTTTAATTTAATCCCACGTTATACTTAAGAACATGGGGCTAATGATAGATAGCTAAGATATATTTATAATTCTCATCAGTCAGATAATACGCTTTACAAATTTAAGACGGTTGACATAGAACTTCCATTAAGGAGGATTAAGCTAGGGAACACGACAAGTGCTTTGCACATTTTAATAGGTAGTTGCTCTCAGGATTTTGTAATGAGTGGCTGTTAGCAATACATTTTAGGTGACTAATTGTTATTCGCAAACAAGGCTCTGTTGCGACAAATAATAAATAACCGAAAAGAGTTAACAGTAAGTAGATACTAGTTAAATAGGACACTTGTCATTCTTTAAAAACATGTCATGATATTTAATTATATGTAACTACAATAGTGTCTAATGGACGCAAATATTATGTTAAAGTAACTACATAGGTAGACTGCTTTCGTCCATGTTGGCGTCATAACAGTTTTGGGTTAGAGGTCTTTAAAAATCAAGTGTATAATTTTGGATTAAGCTGTTCATCAAATAGATGGTATACACAAATACACAGACTTTTCCGCCGTCTTTTTTCTC
Organism: Phocides pigmalion okeechobee; assembly: GCA_018251015.1. Taxonomy (NCBI): domain Eukaryota; kingdom Metazoa; phylum Arthropoda; class Insecta; order Lepidoptera; family Hesperiidae; genus Phocides; species Phocides pigmalion. The sequence continues at coordinate 21,021 of DWON01002053.1, forward strand.
CAGGTCAACCTTAGCCAACGGGGCGCTCAAAGCTGATGTACTGATTTTACATTGTACACTCGACATTCATTAAGTGTATGTAAATCGGTTCAGGCAATATGATGGACTAACGGAACATATGTACAAACAAACGCACGTTCGTATTTATAATATTAGCAGAATGGAGACTCCAGATCCAAATTTACTCGTGGATCATATATTTTGTTTCAATAATTTAAAACTTCAAAGCATAAGTCATTTACAGTTTGTTATTTAGTTAGAATAAACGCAGTATATCCATGAATAGAGAATTATTACGAGTCCTAACATTGAAACCCTCGCGTGTTGACTTAGAATGTAATGGTAATTGTACATATTTAATAAGACTTGAGACCCCTAGGGATTGTTGCCTATAATATGTACGCACTAATTCTAAGGCATGGGATTAATACTTATAGTACAGTTATATTCTTAAACATTAATCCTATTCTCTCGGGTCTCTCATGATGTAGGTAAGACGGTAAAGAACTTTGTAATTAATATTTGTGGCGGTACCACTCCCTTACTTATTTCTTTTTTATGCGACAAGAGTGGCAAACAAGCATGCAAGCCACCTGCTGTTAGGTGGTTGCTGCAGCTCGTGGACATTTGAGGTAGTATGTAAAGTCACTGCTACTTCCCAGGAGGTCGATTTGTTTCTGTTTATTTTCGGCAACCGAATCTCTAACCGAAACACAAGAGTAGCTTCCCGGCATATTATGTGTGCGGCCGTGGTACCTCCTTTGTAGAAATATAGTTCTACATATGTTATGCCGTAAAACAAATTCTTGCCGTAAAGCAGTTTCTTTTCAGTCGTCCATAACAACAACGGATGTGTAATGGACTTAAACAATGATCTCAATTTTTCGTTTGCGACGACAACCACTTATTACGAGGG
>DWON01002054.1:0-21932 GCA_018251015.1 Phocides pigmalion okeechobee
TTGCAAAGTAATTTTAATAACAACTTAATAGCATGGATTTCCGCAAAGTAACGCCTGATACTATTAACTACCTTAATCTAAGGTATTTTAATGCATTTTACATACAATGAAAGTTTTTGCACTCCTCCCCTGTATAATAACTGTGCTAAATTTCATAATACTCAAAGACATTTTTGATTTATATTTTAATATGTACGTAAATGAATTCGGTAAAAAAAAAGACTGCAGCTATAAAATTTTTAAAACCACTTATAGTTCATTTCCTGAATTCGTACCGCCTTGCTCATTGTTGTTTATTCCCGTACTCGACTTGTGTCTGATTATGTTTTGCGTTGCGTATCAATTATGTTTTTATGTTGCCGAACATAATATTTACGGTTTATGAATACAACTTTTATTTCTTTTTCATATAAAGACAAGCTTCTACTCTGAGCTCTCACGTACCTATAAGCATACCTTTTTTTCTTAAAAGGTTCTTTAATATTTTTAGTGCAATAAGTAGTCTACATATATTGCTTCGTAAAATCCTCCATCCTAGTAAAAGAGGCATTTTGCTAATTCAAGTCGTAATATTTTTCAGAGAATTAAAAATTTGCATACATATCCAGAACATCGATCTTGTATACGAGTACAATATTTCAAGTGAAAGAACAATACATTTTTTACTGTGTTCTTATGTTCTGTTTTTCCAAAAATGTGTATTAGGATAACACGGTGAAGTATGCTCCAGGACAACCTTAGATGCAACGCAAGATCCGCGACTAGAAGTGGAACATAAAAAACAATTGAAGGTCTTATAAATACAATTTAATTCAAAATTACAGAGAGAAACATCAATTTTATTTATATAGATGTTTGTATCTTTTTATAGGATTGGTTTTTATGTTCTCACGCTGCCGAGCCACATGGTCTTCATTGCGCATCTTTTATTCTTATTGGGTTCCAGTTTTGTGATCCTATGACATCATCGATCTGCGTATATTTTAAATGTCTTGTGTGTACGTCTTTGTGTTTGTTTATTTATTTATTTATAAGTTTTTGTACACGGTACAATACAACAGGAAACGTATAAAATCGAAAATGTAGTATAAAGGAGTGTGTTTTTGAGTGTAACAAGACATATAAGTGTTTTACGCTGTTTGAGGTGAATTGTAATTAGATAAAACTTGTTGGTAAGTAAACAAAACATCTACATAAAGTAAAAACATGTATACGTATATTAAACTTATAAAATATTTAATGTCGTATGCGCAATCCCAATATACATAAATTGTGGTGAACTAAATTCACATGTGTGTTTCAAATTTATATTTTATGAACTTGTAGAGTTTTAGCAGACAGTCAGATTATTTATCTCTAATGTTTATGCATTTATGTTATTCTTATAAATATATAAATTATGTCATGAAAATAAATATTTGATTTGTCGATCGACGAGTTACTTCTTAGACAGGAGTCAAATTAGTGTGTTGCTTTAAGTGCATTCGTGATCTTAGGGCACAAGTTTATGTTATACACCGGCAAGAAACATGGTTAGATAGTTTCTTCCATTTTAAGTTTCTGTTAATAGTACAATATCAATGTGATAATAACTACGAGTTTTCAAGTTACATAATGAATCTCACATGATTTAATTAAGCGATACACGCTAGGGTCTACCGGAGAGGTTTCTATGCAGGTTTGCCTGCGCAGTTCAAGTGAACATTGGCAGGCCCAAAAACCTGCATAGGTCTATTCCCACACAAATTGAGGTCTAGGTAGACTGGTCTAGGTAGAAAAGTTCATATGCGCAGGCATACCTGCACAGGTGGACCTTTCCGGTGGAGCATATCGTGTATGGCAGCCATTACGCGATATGAAGTACATGGATTTCAGTTTCGAAGAATCAATTGAAATATAAACACGTTATTTGCTGGAATAAGATATAATTTTTATATCTCAATTATTATTAATAATTAGCTTATTCAATCTCTATAGCGTTCAACAATATAAATTATCATCGATAACACATTGATTAAATTACTCGGTAGACTTTTCTGAAGTACTTAGGCAAGCACAGGGTGACCTAATAACCTTAAACAGCGTGGTACTAATACATATTTGCAATAACAATAAACTTACTCGTAGTAGGTAATTGGACTATTTGCACGCAATTAAGCCAAATAAATCCTATTAAATTGTGATAGATTTTAGCATAAAACTATATTTTATTGATCCAAAATCCAGTAAGTAAAGTAATTTGAATATAAATGATAAAAAACGCATGAACGATTCCACGAGCATAATATAGCGTAACCCGAGTCGTAAATTAGAACAGTTTTGAAGCAACTCGTGTTGGTAATAAAACAGGATTTGTTTATTTAACTTTATTATTCATTATTACTAATAGATCTTTTACTTTTTGTGTATCATACGGGCTCTTATTTGTACACTTTGAAGTCGCTAGTGATATAGTTTCATAGTTTTTATGACCTGTTTTTGTCGAGCCATATTACAGTTAGGTACATGATCAAAATAGGTACGTAATGTCGACTAGTTTGAAAGTAATCGCAACATTATATTTCTTGTGTAGTTTTTTGTAGTAACACTAGCTTTATTATTATTACTACTAGCTGACATTTCACGTTTTTGCTCACCAAATATTCATTTTAAATTTGAAGTTTCAAATCTTGTATTATGACAACAAAAAATAACAAACAAACAGAAGACTTTGGATGGGAAAGAGGAGGCGCCTGTTAGAGAGATCCAGCAGTGTTTTTTAAAGGGCTGGTGGATGAATGTAATAAAAAAAATATGTACCTAATAAAATTAAATATTAATAATGTGATAATTTTCCCGCTTAGAGTTTGCAAAGTTTAGTTTTTCCATATCAAAAATAACAAATGGGGATGCAATCTATCTAATGGTAAATAGACACTACCAACTACATATATAAATAAAATAAAAAAAATTGGGTGGCGGTACATAACGTTACGATCGGTAAAACATTTTTATCATTTCTAGATTTGGCTAAAAACTACTAATAAAAACAACATGTCCGGCAACGCGTTGTCTTAAATATGCGGTTTCGCTCCGACATATAAAAAAAAATTACTTACAAAAGGATTTACAAATGTGTTACTTTACTTGAGAACTAAGGTGGTCGTCACGTAAGTGAGCTGACACAGAACTTTCTGCCTCCAGCACCTATTACAAGCTAAATTGAAAACCCCAAATATATGAGTTAAATCTAAAATTTCCCAAAAACCGTAAAAATAAATTATAAACGTAAAATATATGCGTAACTTAATGTGATTTACGAGTGATTGTACATAACAATTGTTTTCATTTATCGCTTATCAAATTAATAGGGATTTCCCCGGCCACAATACCCCCCGAACCTCCACCGGACGCCCTTGAAACTGGGACGAATCCGGGAAAACCCGTATGGATGGCAGTCATGAATCAATTTTTGCTTTGTTTAATTTTTCTATTTCACACAATGTTTTTATAATTACATTTTTTCTTTGACAAATATTTCTTGTTATCTTATGTACCTTCTATACTGTGAAATCCTATTAAAATGGTAGGACTTTGGGTATTTGGATGTAAAAATAATGTGTCTTAGTTAACTTAAATAAACTTAAATGTAGTTACATGAAGAAGATTATACTATCATATATACAATGATGAAAATCTTAAAACTAATTAAAATAAAAACCTAACCTAAACAATTAAACTTAAATTAGCAAACAAGCTTGCAGGTCACCTGACCGTTGGTATCTTGGTCACTGTACATTTACATCCCCACAATATCTCGCCTGAAGTTGATCACGTGGGTTGCTTCTTCTAAGGACTAAGTTGTTAATATATATAGGTACCTATATATATTGTACCGGCAGTCACTCCTTTCCACGGCAAAGAAACACACAAAGGCATACACGCTTGCCCGCACGCACACAGACACAAAGGCATGGATATATGAACACACACTTTTATTATGCCTCATGTTTCTAGTATGCCTGAAAAAAATTATATTTGTTTATTTCAGATATATTTCTATACTGATTCCATCGTAGCAATCGACGCCGGCTGCTTCACTCGCACGATCAAGCGCAAGGACGGACGGTACCGTTTGCAAAGAAAGATGATTGAGAAATGCCCCATTAATAAATTGAATTTTCTCTAAACTAGTTCCCAATGATTTTGAGTCACTTCTCTAAGTAGGCATAATTATTTTTCCCGATATTGGTTTTTAGTTGTCAATTTTTAGTTAGCGGCTCAAAGCAAAGTCTATTTTTTATAGATAGGAGATGCATAAAGAAACTTTTTTTAAGTAATATACTATTTAAAAACGTTATGTTACACAGATAACTACAAATAAAGATTACTAAAACTAACTTAGATACTAGGTATTAATTATAATACGTTAACTGTCTTATGATTCATTTCTATTCCATTACATCCATTTGGTTCATTAAGTGTAGGTAAATACCTTCTAAATAAATAAAACATTTAAATTTGAATTTGGTGATGGACAATAATGACCACAAGGCATCCATTGAACTGACCGTTGATTTGCGGTTTCTGGTAGATAAAACAGTATACTAAGACGGTTTATGTAAGAAATCCTTCCTACAGTTCATCTACTATAACCGGAGGCGGACAATGCGGTAAGAATTTTGATAAAGCTCTATCCATTGTATTTCGTACACGGTCAACGCCTAGACATAACAGGAGGCTGGTTTCGATCTAAACAATAGACGTTAATTTAATAGATACCTGTATTACAATTTATATACACAATGTACAGTATGCCTGATGTATTTTGCGGAGCGTTCCTACTTATATATCATATTCAGCGATCAACTAACGCAGAGTCAATTTACAATGATGATGCTCCGTTTTGGGGCGAAACCCATGTTGGTCGTAATACGTAAAATGGTATATATTTTTACTCTCTTCACTATTTCCTATCCTCAGATTCCTCCGTTCTAATAAGTGATGTATTCTTCTTCTAAGCCCCTTCAACAGTCTTTACAACATAGAATTATTAATGTATTTAGAAGTTTTTTTACTACTTTAAATTTACATTATTTTGTTTAACTTATCGAATAGCTCTCAAATGAATTATCTGTTTAACACATCGTTAATATGTTTATTTCTTACAATGTAAGTGATAATTCTTTTATTTGTCGGTATTTGTTTTATTTGTGAATTTATTTTAGTGGAATTACTTATGTTATTTTAGCAATATATTTAATTGTAGATTGTAAGGTCTTTGAATAACTTTTTAATATTTATACATAAAAAAACATTTTTACTTATTCGTTATACTGATCGATACTCGTACGTGGAATGTTGACATACATACATTCATAAGTGATCGATCAATCGATCTATCGTATTTAATTTAAAAATATAATAATTTAATGTAATCCGTTAATCAGATATCGTGCGAATTTAGCACATATAAAAACACTTTTTAATTGCTAATTATAAATGTCACAAACGTCAATATTGAAATATGAATAAACAAATTTATAATGCTGCCGAATTGTAAAGAAACAGGGGACGTAATAAAGGGGAAGTGATTAAAAAGGAATAAGATTTTTTTTATTAAAAATTCTTTTGAAGCACCTTTCATAATCAGTACGTCGAGAGAAAAATATGACGCCAGTAAAATTATAATGGGCGGCGTCGTAAACTCCGCATTTGAATAGAAACGTTACATATCAAAAATTTTCAGTGATCCGTGTTTTACGAGTTTGTCGTAAACGTGTACTTAACAGTGAAAATAAAAGGGTCCCTAACTTCCTTTCTGTTTAAAAATCTATGTGATCATGTGAGGGGAGTCGTAATCAGTTTGCACCGGCGCACCATATGAATTGCAATAGATTTATAAGAATTGATAGCGTCGTAAATCTTAGGTACGGCGATACATTTTATTTTTAAAATACAGTGTCTCCTGTCGAGAATATTTTAAGCGCATTCATTCGCATCGTGATAATAATTGAACAGAATTGGTGGTATCGAGTTTCAAATATTGTTTTGAATGTCACTATGGGCGTATTAATACATTTTGATGGTTATACCTTATTTAAAAAATTAATTGTTATGCTCGAATTTTTATAAACTGATTTTCATATGATATAAATACTTTTTATGAACTATCACCAAAATTAATTAAATCTTTATCAGTGGCTTCTATGGACTGGTAATAAGAGTTTGTTTCATAATTACTCACAAATTTCCTTCGTTTGAGGCTTGAATATCCGTAGGTTACAGCGACCAATTATTTTATGTGAGAAGTGTGCAAACGAGCATTCAAGCCACCTCATGGGAAGTAGTCGCAGCCTATAGACATCCATGCACAATTACAAACATGACTGAAATTCTATCTAAGCTCCAACATAGTTGCGTTGCTACTCCTGAGGACTAAGATGGTCGCCTCGCTTCAAAGTTTAGCCGGCGTGCCCCTCTCCAACCGAAACACAAGTAATGCTTTACGGCGGATTATGAGGGCGGTGGTGGTACCTCCCCGGTCGATTCTTGCCTTTAAAAAGATTGCACGTTTGGTTATAATAAAATACTTGTGGCGACTCTACTGTATCACGAAAGCAAAAGCCTGATAGTTGGCGTGTGGACGGAAGGGGCGACGAGGTGGAAAATCTACTGCATATCTAATGTTGCACTGTGACTTGGCGCTCCTTTACATTTCCGTTACGGTTATTTTATTCTTTGGTTGCAAACAGGCTTTTGTAACTTTGCTAATATATACGTTTTTAAACTATTTTTTACCGTAGAATTTATAAATTTTACTATATGACGGGTAATCCTGATTAACGCTCTCTAATTGCCGATCTTTTGAACTTTGCATGGATCGTGGTCACGGCTAAACTGTGGGTGTGGTTTTTTCATGAAATGATGTGTGGCGCGGGTAAACTGTTGAATGTTTGCTAATATACCCCGGCATTGATTGTAGCTTGGTAATCCCAAATATTTTTAATTGTATTTAGTTTTTTTACTGGGGCAATATACGAAAGTTTATAACCATTATAAATACTTTTTTAAACATAACTAATTATATGAACAATTTTGTTTGATCAAACGCGAACCTTTTATAAAATGAGTATTGTTTCAAAAAGATGTTTAAATTTGTCCAATTTTATGTTAGTATCTTTCGATTGTGTAGAAATGGAGACGTTAAATTTATAACAGATATATTTTTACTTCTAATAACTAAATTAGATTGTGGATTGGATTCGTGGAATCTACATATTTTCCATCAAAAATCTATCTTACCTTTCCACAGAAGTAAGTTGCTTTTGCTACAGGCGTTGCTTAGATATATGGGGAAATTAAAATTGCTATTCTGAATTTTTCTAGTCTATATTCATGCAAAGTAAGTAAACTAGTAGTGTAAATTAATGGGTGTAATTATGGAAGCAAGAAAGAAAAACTTTCATTATCTACCATCTACATACTGAACTAATAAGCCACATATTAATATGCAAGTTACACATGTTAATACACATGATTTAATTCACGCTCCATTGATTAAAACCGCGCACGAACGCTTGCTTACCTAAGTGAATTAATAATTACACGGCAGAATTCATAATTTGTGTAAAGATGAAATAATTATGTTATAACATTCAAAATGAAATTACATTTAACTATTAAGTTACCAATGTACAAAGTTGAATAATTTTATACAAAAGTAATTTATTATGTAGCGTAATGCCTTCAGTTTTAGAATGATTTGTTATAAACACGCGCATAGTAATATTCACAAATCAATACATTTTAATTTGTCTGTCATTGAAACTGCGGGTTTCAAAGGTCATTCATATACTTATTATCGAAATAATTTATTTTCATTTTATTTCACAGTAATCAAATAATACCTTTTGTTTATTATGTGGAACGATAGATGGCGCTAGTGGTATTCAACTTTATGTTTACTTGTATTATTTTTCTAAATTGCAGTAATATCGTATTTGTTTGTGTACTTGTAATTATAAAAATTATATCAGATTATAATACATACAAATAAATATAAAATTAGACTTTTTTATCTATTTGCATTGGTTGCATTTTTATGGTTAGATTTAAATAAACTAAATACATAGTTAGCTATTGTATACTGATTAAAAAAAAGTGAAAACACATTTTTTTTTAATTTGAAAACAGTAGCAAGCGAGCATGTAGGCTTCCTGATTTTACACATATCACATACATATATACAGAATATATTATATGTACACACACGATATTGTACAGATTATAAATTGTGAACTTTTAGGTTTTCTTAACCTCCCAACAGTTAGGCACATTACGTGTTTACACAAATCCTATTAAATTTCAGATCTTCGCCAAGTAACTTAGTTTAAATCCCACACATATCGAAATACCACAACGGAGCTTTTGACTTAATTGAATTTATAATTAAAAGTAAATTTCATATCGTTTCGTATTACTAGTTTTATTTTTTGTACTAACTTTTAATTAAAAGAAGCTCTAACGTAATTATGAACGATTTTATGTCAAAATTATATTTCGTAAATTTAAGAGCGTAATAAGTTAAAATAGATTAGTGCAACTTGTATAATGAAAAACGTTACCAGGTTTATATTATCAAACAAATACATATATTTGCTTAATTATCGTTACATATTAAGACATGCAGCCTTCAATTAAAGAAATCATTCAAGGAATGAAACATCTAATTTGTTCATGAAATGATGTTTACAAAATCAAAATTATTTGTATTACAAAGGTGGGAGAACTACAGGGGAGGTATCACCGCCGTCCTCAAATCCTCTGTAAAGCATTACTTGTGTTTCGGTTGGAAAGCTGCGGTTGCCGGCTACACTTTGAAGCGAGGTGACCATCTTAGGCCTCAGGTGTAGCAACATTCAACAAACATTCGAGCTCTGATAGAATTTTAGTCGTGTTTCTGGTTATACATGGATATTTATGGGCTGCGACTACTTGACATCAGGCGGTTTGAATGCTCCTTTGCTACTGTTCTCACCTAAAACCAAATGAAAACCTCAGACTGTAAACAGTAAAACAAAACATAGTTGCCTTCAATGGTCTATTTAACATAGGTTTATAGTTAGATTTCCATTTAGGAAGTAGTGTATCGAAATTATTATTTTAAATTTCCATCTGGACCGAGAACTTAGTGTATTGTATGTGAAAGATATAGAATGAACTTCTTCTTGAAGTATTTCTTAAACGCTATGGTATAAGGTTCTACAAATAAGGTTTAAAGAGCTCTCCCTCATATCCGGTAGCCGGTAAACCGGAGCCGGTAATATATTGGCGATTCCTCTGGTTTTGCAAATATCCGAAGGCGTCCGTGATTGTATTCCGTCAAGTGGCCCGTTTGCTGTTTCGTTAATATAACGAAGTCTTGATTTGTGTCTATGGCAAACAAAACACGGCAAAATTTATGACTGACTAAATTATTGTATAGTGGTCTCAAACAATTAGAAACGAAGTACCTAATAAACATTAAATAAATTGCAGTCATTACAAGTACTCAACTTTAAAGAACATTGCCGTCTTTGAGGTCTGTAACCTGTCCTCTTTGGCATAAGAAAACCTCCTTAAGATTACTGAAATAGGTTCCAGCGTAAGAACTAAGAATAATTTAGCCACTCAACCTTAGACGTTATTAAAATCCCTATTACCCTTCTCGAACGAGGCACACATCACCGCGGTTATAACTTACCTACTACGTCTGAGTGAAAATTTAATTCTCGTCAAGAGTTATTAATATAAAATGAACTCCGTCCCTCAGTAATCCGATGCCTATTGACAACCATAATAAGATTTACTTATGTTGAACTTCGCTAAAGAATACAGGTGGAGTAACAATAAAGCCCGCTCCCTCGAGCAAGCAAGTCTGTGGACTATTTTAATAAGAAAAATACGATTTTTTCATTGCCTTTCTTTAGCGAATTACTTTGAAACGAATAAATAAATGAACAGAGGATCAGCGGATTGAAATAGAAAAGTATTCGTGTAATAAAAAAATCTATTGACAAAGTTGAGGGAGCGGCACAATAAGAAGTCGAAGACTTCGTTCGTCAATGGCAATGACAATGACGTCAGGTATTCGACTGAAAAAGGATCAGTTTTCCTTTTGATTTCACATCAAAGAGTACATCCTGACACGAAGGTTGAATAATATTACAGAATTAGGTCGTGATCTGCCAACGAGGAAAATATATAAGGTGTCTATTTCTTTCATAATGTAAAATATTTTTTGTTTGTATTTTCTATACAATTTGTTAATAGAGAATCATATTACATTCGTTGTTTTAATTCTCTCTGTAGGGATCCATTTTTCAATAATGCAATTGATAAGTTAAAGAAAACTTATTATGTAACCTATTGTAATCCTACTATAGAGAAAATTAAAACAATTAATATATTGTGATTGTCGTTTAATAAATGTTATTAAAGTTTAATAATTGCATGATTAAAAATAGCATGATGCTGATGGAATTTTATTGTCTCGCTACGTTTCGAGAGACAATTAATTACTCTATTATAAAATTATATATGAAACTAATAAATAAAAAAGTGCATACAATTTTCATTTTTGTACAAACAATGATTATAAATTGATTATCGACTATCTTGTATTTTATGTTTCGATTCCAAGAATATTGTAGCTACAACTACGACAATTTACGCAATTTTATTCTGTTTTAAAGGATGAGAATAAAGTGCTTCACAGCATAAAAGAGTGTCATGCCATTTACCGTTACGGCATACAATGTGGTGTTACTTCCATGGTGCACCAATAGATGCTTTATACCAAAAATACCATAGCAAAAAAGTTGACAATGCTGAGACTAATTTAGAAGAAAAGGGAAAATACAACGTAACATATAATAATATAATTTAATGTAAGATTAACACAACAACGAAACCAACTGTTTTATTTTCCCAAGCAAAACTTTGAAGACACGAGTTGCCTTTTAAAAATCTTTCCCGGAACTTTAGATGCTGGAGAAAGTTTTCCAAAACGGATAAGTTGTTGCTAAGTAACCACAGGCATCCTTGGAGTTGTCGGATTTATAACAAAGTTAATACATTTAACTAATTTACTGTTAACTTTATAACATTTTAATAAATAAATTACAACTAAATTGTAAAAAGTTATATTTGGAATGATAGTCAATCAAAGTTGCGATTTGGCTCGAACAACAAAAAATAAAAACGGATTAAAAAAAAAGAAAAATCTACGCTTGTCATATTTAAAATATATTGAATAAGCTTTCCGAATTAAATTGCAAATAATGTTTTGAGTTATAATTAATTTCGAAATATTTTAGAGATGACCACATATGTATTTTATTACTCATTTTAAAATTGTATTTACAGATATTACTGTCACATTCCAAGGTCTTCTATCAAAATATTTTTTTTCTAAAATGCTTGGTCAATTACGACCAACTTGGTAGACATACAAGTCTACCAAGTTGGTCGGCAATAACCTTTGAGAACTTTGGATTTTTTTTAAAGAAGTCGTTAATATATAGGTAACTATTATTTGGTAAAATTTATACATTTCTAATATAATTGCACTACGTGGTTGCACTTTTGGGCTGAGACTTATGTTATAGAATAAATGCCCCTATCGTTATGTGGATAAATTAAAAAAGGATCATATTAAAACACACTATTTATTCTATAAAGGAAAACAATGACGTATAATATACTTTTATAATTATTTCTGATTTTGTTTTATGGTTGGTGATTAGGTATTAATTCAACACGTTGAATCATTGTTACAACAAGTCTAAATTAATTCTCTTTATGTGGGAAGAGTAGCAAACGAGCATGCAAACCACCTGATGTTAAGTAGTTGCAGTCCATACATATCCACGTACAAACACGACTGAAATCCTATCTGAGCTCGAACGTAGATACGTTCCTACTCCTGAGGACTAAGACGGTCGCCTGGTTTCATAGTATAGCCGGCAACCGCACCTCTCCAACCGAAACACAAATAATGCTTTACGGCAGATTATGAGAAGCAGTAAATAAAAATAAGTATTTTACATTTTGCATGAAAAGTATATACAATATATCAATATTGTTTTGTGATTACAAGGTACATTATCTTCGACTATTATAATTCTTACGAAATTTACACATTCTTAATATTATTTTAAGTAACTATTCCGTTAAGTAAATACAGAATTTGAATTAACCTTTTTTAGAATGCAACCATGTTTAGTATCAAGAAAATGTTTTCTCTCGCGTTGAAAGCTGCATTTAGCTGGCGAGAAAATGTTTTCGAATACTTAAACTAAGAACAAGTCTTACTTAATTCAAAGCTTACGATGTGGAGATTATAATTTCAAAGAGATATTTCGTTAGTTGAAGCTGGTCTGAGAGAAAATTAAGAGATCATGTTTACTTGATGGCGGTATTTCTAACACTTTCGATGTGTATTTACGAGGTAATGGAATTAAGGCGTTGTTCAAATACGTACTGTACAAAACGCTACATTAAGACATCACAAATTAATAGGTAACTTGCGTAGATAATATAGATAGCTCAGTCGTGATGCCGCATTCAAACGTCTTAGAGTTTTGCTTTCTCCCTTATGTCTAATGTCATTGCAACAATAAAATATATCTGTCGTGAAGACAATTTTACGTAACATCTTAGTATCATCCGAGAAAAGTCTCTTCTAAGCCAATCAGCGCAATAGTTTAAAAGAAGTAGTCGTTGCATTAAGAGCACTAGAGACTAGACATAAGTACTGAAAGTAGAACTAAATGGAGTGCTCACGTTAGTTCTTAACTATTGCGACAAGTTTGTAAAATGCAAGAATCTTCATATATCGAGGGATTGACCGGGGAGGTACCACCGAATCTATTTTTAGCATGAAGCAGCTCTTTGATGTTCTTGAATTTCGCTGAATGTTTTCAAGTTAATGCTGATGTCAAGCTATTACTGGCCCACAGCTGGATTTCCATCTCCTCACTTGGAATGAAGAGAGTTACAAGTTACCAAGTGTAGATTTAAGTAAATGTAACTAATACTATTTCTTCTTTAGCATTATTTTTTAAAATCTCTTTTTATCTAGTACTTAATAATTTATAATACGGTCATTTAAAAAAATCTTGCGTACCGAGGATTCAAGTTCTTATCTTACCATTCGGTTATCACGGCTATGTCCAATAGTGGAACAAACATATTTCGTGTTTAAGCAGTACTGAGATTTTTCATGTGGATATAAAATTTAGAATAAAGTGAGACTAAAATTATTTATTATATTATTATAGCAAATCGAAGTAATATAATAGAAACTGCGTAAGGGTTTAAGATCTCGCTATATTAAACGTGAATCAGTTGCTGCGAGATAGCATGAATTTATTTTATTTACTGCTTGACCTTTTCTCCGTGTACATTTTATTACTGTTTGAGGCTTGTTTTAAAGATTCAGACGAAATGTGGTTGATTTTAAAGCCGCCATTATTTTGTGAAGGATCACCACAAAAATCATATTCGCCTGAGCTCTCTCCCTTGTTTTACGGTTTTTTCATTGCAGCCGCTTTACGAGCTGCACTGATGGGCGGCACTCTTCTTTTACTCTCGGCTAACAGTATTCTGAGAGCCGAAGATCGCATGTTTGATACTAATTAAACGTCTTCATGGATACGTGATTCGTCTGCGCGGTGAATAATGAATCTTTTACCGCGTTTTATAGCGGAGATCGCGGCATCTGTACTCTTTATAGTTCGTTTTTCTCTCGTATATTAACAACCAAATCTATCTGTATATAAATGTGTATTAGTATTGTATTTGAGGGATTGATTGAGACACATGGAAGATATATGAGTAAAAAATATTTTACGGAGTCTTTATGAATTAATATATGATATATTTAGGGTTCCTAAACAAAACAATATTTGTTTGTTTGACAAACTGTTTGCAGTAACTATTTTGTGGTCGAGAAATACTTTTTTATAAACAACTATCTGAACTCCGTATTGGTGCAGCTGTTAAAGTTATAGCTAGGTATTTTCCAGAAACAACAATAAAGAACTTTGTACACATACATATATTGCTTGTTTTCTCATTAATACCGTACAATGTTGCAAAAATATTATCAGTAAAAAATAATCACGTCAGATTTTATTTTAAGTTTAATCAACGAGCAATGCTTATATTTTTATACGCTTCAAAAATGTAAATAAAAATGTTGATAACCGCTTGCAGACGATATACAGTGAAGTGAGATTTACAAATATAGCGCCTTATGTCATCACAGAGATCTTTTTAAATTAATGCCGATTGTAAATCTCGCGGCGCATTACATGTCGTTGGTAAATTGGAAACACCTCGGCTTTATTCGGGGGAGCGATTCTATTCCTGTTCCTGACACCATCGCTACAGGACGAAACGTCTTTGTCCCGGACAGCTCGTTGTAATTATTTCCATCTCATACCTACTCTTAATTTGACGTTACAACTTGTCACAGAAATTGGGGCGATAATTTGAAACAGGAACAGAATACGCTTGACTGAAATTTAACAGATTGTTATTGTCTTACAGCCGTAAAGTGTGTATCGTGTTTCACTAAGATATGTAAGTTTTAGTCGGGACACGCTAAATCATACGCCACGCTATAAATCACAACACCACATGACGTAAAGTATGACATCTGCAAAGAAATATAAAAATACTATTACAGCGCATAGAGATTTTGTTCATTATTTGATTTACAATTGTAGATGTAAAAACGGGAATGTCTTCAGTTAGTGAGCGATTATGATATTAGGAACAACTAATTATTATTGTGTATTTGCCGTTCAGGCAGTGATAGCTAAAATTCCAGTCGCTTGCGATTGCCTGGTGTACACATCTGATATTTCGAACTTTTAATTATGTCGAATAAAAATCTCTCGATTTAATAATAAATGAAACCAACATCAAGAATTCTGAAAATTTTCCATAGTTTTTAAAGGTATGAAGTCTATCAATCCGCACTTTTTTATGTAGGAAGAGTAGGAAAGGAGCACGCAGGTTACCTGATGTTAAATAGTCGGTGCAGCTCAGGGACGCTCACATACAAACTCAAGACTGGACCGAAGCCCTATGTGAGCTCATACGTAGAGTGGTGCTATTCCTAAGGGTTAAGATGGTCACTTTGCTTATAAGTGTAGTTAGCAACCATACTGGCCAACCGAAGTACAATATTTGCTTCACGGCGAATTATGAGAGTAGCGATGGTAACTCCTCTGTCGAATTGTTCTACCACCTTGCATTTGTCAGTGTGGTGGACTATGACCTACTTTTCATTTTGAAATTGGACCCGTACCCAGGAGTATTAAATTTAGATTTCTTTCATACTTAGGTAATAACAACGCGAGCACACTTACTATAAGTGCATTATAACGTATGTAACTACAAAACATTGGTCGGCAGAATATTAAATACAATAACATATTTATTGGGGCTAACCACAAGCCCTATATACACAATATTTGGATCTACATAATTTGTTACATGCTCGGTTGCTGGCAAAAATGGCTTCAGGCTTTTGCTTTTTAAAAAGTCTATTTAATTATACGTACTTTATGCTATAAATCGCAATCAGTTCTAATCCCGCAAACTTCAACTTTACAGACAAATTAGATGACATCTAACGACCATGATTTAACTAACTCTGACTTATGATAGATTCAGTTCACGACCTTAAGTGCCAAGATCAAGTTATAATGAGTTCGTGAAATAAAAGTAGAATAAGCAGTTCAACAATAGGGAATTAGGCTGGCGTTCCATACCAAGACTTGATTGACGACTATTCTCTCATAACTGTATCAATATAAGCGAGCGATCCATTCATTTTGCTTTTAACCGATCCGACACTCGAGGGGCACTCTCGGATGGATATTTATCTTCAGTCTGTACAAACAAATGCAGCCGTGAATCCATTTCATCATTCGACACATCGTCGTCGGCAACATTCGACCCGAACAGTGACGCAACGAGCTCCTGAGGCACAAAAAATCCGTCGAAAAATAATATTTTCTCAGTTTGGATTTATATGCTACGCTTGTCAGAAGACGAGATTTACACCGTATCTGTCAGCCTAGAAGACAAAGGGGCCTTGTCGAAAATCGCGTGAACATGATGTCATGCGTTCAGGAACAACACAGTCTTGACTACAACACTCCTAATTAATAGACCAGCTTTTATGGTTCGCTAGGGTAATCTTTTTCGGATCAGTTTCAAAGAAAAATAAGAAATATTCGTGTCAGTCAACGAAGTTTATGGTCCGTTGTTTATTGTAAACGTCGAAACCGAAGAGTATTATTACCAAGAACGAATTCTTTGTATTCGTTGGAACGTATAAGTATATGGCTCAAAATAACGGTTTTTAGTTAGCTCCTGATTTTAGCACGAAGATTAACGAGCCATTTGCACGGATTATGATTATGTAACACTGGCTTACGATACAAAGTTTCTTTCGTATTAAAATTTTAGTTGTCTATTCAGTACCTATTTTCATTGTAATATTTGATCAAATATAAAAAATAATATTTCTTGGAGTTGAAATCGTAATTTCTGTTATCTACAAGTAGGTACGAAGTATTCTTTAATAAATAATGTGAATATATTTTGCCGAACTAAAGTACATTTTATCTTATTTTTGTAATATTTTCACATGCAAGAAAATAAATGTAGTTCTCGATTATGACTACATTCTCTTTACCAGTTGCAATAATTACTACTTTGTATTGCCGGATATGTGAGCTATTCTATTGGGCCTTAAGTCTGAGGAAATATTGTCAGGTGAAGAAGTTATTAAAATTGTAAAAACATAGATTCAATGTACAGGTATATAAATAAAGTGTATTTAACGAACAAAAGAACAAAAACTATTAGCATTTTGTAAATTTTCATCAAACACACAAAGTAAACTTACTGATTTATAAATACTATTCAGATGTACCTTTCATTTACTTAAGAGATTTTATGTGAGAAGTTAACACAAAATTTAAAATATCAAAATCTGTAGTTAAAATAAGCAATGCGACTGTAGAATTTCAACATTAAAAGAATGGTGTTGAAAGAATAGTCTTATTCTTATAATACTTAACATAATGGACGTCAAGGCTTTTAGGTTTTCATTATCATCTGTAAAACATAGAGAGAACATTGTTTATATTAAAAGATGTTAACATCATTACACGGCCATAAGCATCTAATGTAATATAAACAGAAGCTTCGTACTTTACAGAAAGCGTGACAAATCTCTATAACACAACTGGTCGCTTGTTTAAGCTACTGAGCTTTATCTCCTAAATCTTCGCGGCGAGATCGTGCAGGAAAATCTATCGTTGTGCCGTATTCCAACATATCAGATTGTAACCCAACGAAATCGTGTCACGCGTATTAAAAACCAACCGTATATAGGTGTCTAGTATAATGTTACAGTCTACTAAATTTGAATTTCAATTCACAATAGGATAAAAGTCAGATTATACCGCGATACCTCCTAGAATACGATTCTGAGATATGATTCTACATTTAAATATTACATTGTAGCGAGGGACTGTTTCAGATTTAATTTAGATGCGACGTTTTCAAGACTACAGACGTGACAAAAAGTTGTTGGAATAAAACATGATTTTGAGATAACGAAGTTTGTTAAAATATTATGTCTTGACATTTTTGGAGGCCACGCATTTATGTCTCGTGTATGAACATGTTATTTCGTAGTAGAACAATACTTAGATCATACTTGCAATCACACATTACATTTACTGTACATTACATGCATTGAATATAATGTTTGCTTTACATTTAATAAAAGGTAGGAGAATCATAGTTCGACCGGGGCGGTGCCACCGCCGCCCTCATAATCCGCTGTAAAGCATTATTTATGTTTGGAGAGGTACAGTTACCTGCTACTCTTTAAAACGAGGAGATCGTATTAGTACTCAGGAGTGGATGAACTTGGATGTCTAAGGGTTGCTCGTTTGCTACTCTTCTCAAAGAAAAACATTTAATAGCTTCTCAATAACTATCAAGATTCATACATAAATATCGAGCTAGATCTTGACCCTCATCAGTCAATAAACAGATTTTTTCAATGCAATTGATAACTTATCAACCTATCTATGTATGAAGTCTGCTTACGTCGTTAGTTTTTCTGATAAGAAATCTTAAGATTTTTAGAATTCAAAAGAACTCATTATTACAATAAATACGAAACGCTAAATAGACACGGCCACCTTTTTATTTGTTCTCAGTTTAAGGGTCCATTAAGTCTTTAATAACAAATATTTTTTGGGTAAATAATGTTTTTTTTTAATTGAATACCGTATCATTCTTATATGATCCTTTAGTTATAGATTTTAGAGTACCTCATATTAAGGTAATAAGTTTCTTCTTATATTTATGAAAGTCAATTTGTTATTGATAATCTTGATTTAAATTTGACGTAATCTTTAGCAAAAATAGAGCTGCTATTTAAGAAACCATGTAGGGTCGCCGTTATGTAAATACCATTGTAGGAACCAAAATCTATTTAGGTGCTAGAACAAAATAAAATTCAGACATCGTCCGTTAGTTCGTCGAACTCTCAAGTTTGGAACAATCGGGGCGAAGATGTAAATTAAATCGAGTGGCTGGAGGATGCTATGACTGGGGACTCTTAACATGTTCCCAACGAGTTCTTTTTACTTTTCCAACAAGTTCCCGAAGTCTCAAGCGTTTGTCACTTAAAGTGGACGGTCAAATCTCTAGTTGCGAAGTTGGATACGTGTTCACAATGCTGTGTGCTGAGAACTTGTACCAGATCTTGTGATATGTTACTGCTTTTTTATTTATATGTATATAAGAACACTTCTTGTTATATACTGGAATAACAAGAAGTGATTGGTATTGTCAATGCACCTAAATTGACTAGTTTTATGGACATTTCAATGAACTCAAAATTTACATTGTTACCAGGTTACTAGAATAATTGTTTGGGAATGTCCAAAATATTTATGCTGCAATATCTTTTTATCTTTTACTGCTAAATGCGAGCCTCTTTTCACAACTGGAGAATACGTTTGTCGACAGCTGCTCCAGAGCGAATTTGTAGAGAATGAAAGGCTTACTTTACCGACTTGGGATGTTTCAGAACTTAGCATAAGCTTGAGACGAGGATTTTTTTGCAAAATGATAGAATAACAGTTCAACCCTGTACCATTGCAGCGCTCATAATTTGCCGTAAATGGGTCTTTATGTTTTGATTGCAAAGGTGCTGTAAACGAATACACGTACACACAAGTCACCAGCTTAGTTTTTTATATATTAGCCTAGCGATTAGACGGGCTGCCTGATGGAAAGCAATTATCGTCGCCTATGGACATTTGCAACATCAGATGAATCGTCAATCCATCGCCGACTTTGAAGGAGAGATCTTTTTGCACATTTTTTGAAGAGTCTCATGTCATAGCGCTCCAGGAATACATCAGGAGAGGAAGTTCATTCCATATCTTGCACGTCCGTGGCAAAAACAACTGTGCAAATCGAAACGTGGAGGACCGCCACGAGTCCAATTGATACGGATGGAACCTCATCCTTCGGTGAGTGATGCGATGGAGGAATGGGGACGTAGGTACCACTGCAAAACGGTAGAACACGCAGAGGGAACCTATGTCCCTCCGCAGGCTTAACCGTTATAACCGATCGGTGTTACTAGGGTTGTTGACTATTCGGATCGCGCGTTTCTGTACGGAGTCAAATGGATTCAGTTGGTACTGTGGCGCACCTGCCCAAAGATGCGAGCAGTACATGTGAGGTCTCACTTGTGCCTTGTACAGCAGAAGGAGTTACCCCGCATTGAAGTACTGCTTGGGTCTGTTCAAGACGCCCAGCTTCTTGGACACCAACTTGGCCTTAACACCCAAATGACTTCGAAACTGCACGTTATCCGAAATGTCAACTCCTGGTATCCCTATACTCTTTGTATTGGTAAGCGGGGTTTCTTGGAACTGTGGCGTCATTGAAAACGGGGTTTTCTTAGCAGTAAACCCTTATGTCTTCGCTGGGTTGAACTCAACAAGGGTAAGTCGACCCCATTCCGAGACCCTCTCCAGAGATTGATCGATTTCAGACACAAGTTATATTTTACTTTCCTCCACGAGTGTCTGAGAGGCATTTGCACGGTCTGTGTACAAGGCATCTCCCGTTCTGTCATCTGCATAATAATGTATGCTACCGATTTGTTGTAACATGTCATTGATATGCAGAATGAACAGTGTGGGAGAAAGGACAGAGCCTTGGGGCACACTGGCGTTAATTAGGTTCGTATCTGAGCAGCACCTGTCGACTACGACCTTAAAACCTCTTGGGAAGACCTGTTTAGCCGAAACCCAAGTAATGCTTTAAAACGGATTAGGAGGGCAGCGATGGTACCTCTCCGGTAGAACGACAGTTCGCCCACCTTTAAAAAATGTAATGTATATGCACTTTACATGTAATGTAGAGTAGTCGCTGCAGCCTTTGGACATCTACATCCAACCTCGAGACTAGATTTAAATGAGGTTTTACGTCATTACTTCTGATGATTAGTTAGTAAGAAGTTAGCCAGGTAGAACAACATTTTGGCAGGGGAGGTACCACCGCCGTTTTCATAATCCGCCGTAAATCAGTTCTAGTTTCGGTTGGAGATGTGTTATCGTCTGGACTGTATTCTTGTTGGCTATTTGACAGAATAAACAAAGTGGTGGACAGAACCCTTCTCATGCTGAGTAGTATAGTAATAGTTTGACAGTGGTCCTATACCGATTGGCCAGCTTAACCCTTCTCATGTTAAAGAAACCTTACCCAGCGGTGGGATAATAATAGGTTGATAGTGATCTTGTAACTATTGGCTAGCTTAACCCTACTCACGCTGAGGGATTCTTGCACAACTGTGGTTCAATAATAGGTTGATATTGGACCTGTAAAAATTAGTCATCTTAACCCTTCTCATGCTGAGTAGCCCTTACCCAGCCGTGAGACAGTAATAGGTTCATAGCGGTGTAGTAACAATTGGCCAGCTTAACCCTTCTCATGCTGACCCTTGCACAACTGTGGTACAAGACTAGGTAACTACATCTTTTATTAAAAGTTAATATGTGAGAAAATAATTTAGAAATAAAACGACAGTATAAATAAAACAATTATTTATGTACCGTTGCCGTATAACTAGGATAATATTTACAGATATTAACAATTATTATGAGCTTTAAATATTATACATAATATTATATACAAGGGGACCAAAGTAAATAAAAAATAAATTTAAAATTAAACACAAAAAATATAATATCATTTTCCATTTACTTCGGTCGCCTTGTATTAAGTAGCTATTTACATTATTTATAGTGAAAAATCACTTTATAAATTATAATTTATTTATTTTAACATTAAATATGAATAACTTAAATAAATACTTTAACTTAACTTAAATTTAACATTAGTTGAGATAAAGTTTATTTTACAATGACATAACATTAAACGATTTTACCTTTATGTGACAATGTTAATTAAAATTAAAAGTGGGTACTTGTGAATTGTTGAGCGCGGTCAGTTATGGAACAGATGACCCATGTGAGAAGATGACTGTATGAAAAATGGAAGTAGTAAAAGAATATATAGTCGATCTGATGGTAAGTGATCTGTAACCAAATTCATAAAACCGCTTAGCCGTGACCACGCCTTGCACATGTATAACTATGTATAATCATGGATGTAGATGTCTAAGGGCTGCAGTGACTACTTGACCTCAGCTGGACTGCATGTTCGTTTACTATAAACTCTCCAATAAAAAGCTCATATAAGATGATCAGGCCATTCCTTCGGACCTCTGTCAAATCAGGGTAATATCACAGAATAAATAAAAGTACCATGTACAGAAGACT
>DWON01002055.1:0-21928 GCA_018251015.1 Phocides pigmalion okeechobee
TTGTGTCATATCTCCTACACTTTTACAATATACAGTCCGCTATATCGAAGAGTGCGAGGCCTTGAGTACCGCACACTCTTTATATCAAATATCACTAATGCTCTACTAAAATATTGCATTATTCTTTGTCAATACGCCAGAGACAGTATTTCTAAAGAGAGTTGCGAATATAATAATTTCCATTTCATTCAAAAATGTGACCGAACTTTTCTATATAAAAAGTTGGTCTACTATCTCGGCCCGTGTAGTTCTGACAACAAAAGACGAAATATTTCAGCGGAGCGTAATCTCTAAGACAAGTCCTATTGTAAAGTCAGCATGCTTAAATCTTTATGAAATATGTGGTTTATCTTATCTTTCATGACTTAATTATTCTTTACGTAAGATTTTCTGATAAAAAGGGCAAGTGACCCAAATGTAATCTACTTAGAACTGATGTTTGACCTTCAAACCTTTGGTCTGCAAGTACAAGTGCCAAAAAACTCAAGCATCCACATTTGTTATACGCTGCTGATGACAAGGGGTCTGTTTTATATCTCGCAGGTAGAGAATTACGATCAATATTCAATACAGGATTGCGGCCAGCGTTCTTGGGACCATGCAACATGGTCATGGACGCACTGTAGATGGCTTGAGTTAGGCTTCAAGTATACTTTTAATTAATCTTTACCATCTGGTATAATTAATTTCTACCAATTCCATTGAATTTTGACTTTATCTTACTTTAATTGAATGTAGCCGAAAAAATGCATGAAATTTTGCTACCAACGGTCACTAATCCAGCTTTATACCGCGTGTGTTGTTGCTTACATGTAACGTCTTCACAGACGATAAGCTCACGCCTATCGACGCCTTTTATTTCCTTATGTATATGATAAATTGTTCAAAATAGCTCAACTCATCATTGCCTGCATGGTATCGCTCACAGCCTCATATTCGAGTAAGATTTTTGTACCTCTATAATAAAGTCCAAAGCACAGCGGCAGAAACTTAAGTTGTCATTTGTATCGGGGAAGTCAGTAATCCAATTGCACTACTTTTGTAAACTTCTTTTAGTTATTTCCTCTTTGCTTTTATAAACACTTTTACTTGAGTCTATGGTGAAAATTCCTTATTATAAGATATTTAAACTAAGGATCAACCTGACCCGGCATTCGCCTGCAGCTTGACAAGTAGTCAACTTGTCATATCGCGCATCAGCTAAGCTACGATAATCCAACTTTTGTTTTTTCCTATTTTTATGGATTTTTCTTTCCCATTTATATTAAATTGTTGTTGGTATTTACAGTGACAATATTTTGTAAGAAAATATTTACTCGGGTGTAGTGGTAATTCCATTCGCTCGTAGCGCGACACGACTTCAACTTCCTACTTCCTTACAGGTATTGAAATGCTCTACGAATCTGATCAATATGATTTCGTAATTAAAAATATTTTTTTTATTTGAAGAAACTCAGTACTACAGAAAAATTGCACAAGAGATTAAATGTCCATCATTCGCCTTGAGCGCGATAGGTATTCTACCTGTAATTTCACGTATACGCAATTTTCAAAAATTCGATAAACCGGTTATTGATTTCGTATCTTCAAAATTTTTCTTTTTGTTTTTTATCTTTAATGTATTTTGTTTCTTATAAAAAGTTGTGTTTACAATGTAAATATCTTGGTAAAAGATATTGTTACTCGTGATTAATAACCTATCATTCGTGTGCAGCACGACAGGTATTCTACCTGTCATTTTGCCTATCAGCATTACTCGATCGATACCCGATAAGCTGAATTTTGTTCGCGTGTCTTAAAAATACATTGATTTTATTTATTTTGTGTAAATAGTTGGGTTTATAATGTTAATGTCTTATTATAAGATATTTCTACTCGGGATTAATAGCCCATCGTTCGCCTGCAACGCGACAGGTGCTCAACTTGTCATTTCGCGCATCGGCCGCGCTCCGTGTAATCCAGCTAATGCTTGGCGCTTTACCATTTACTCTTCCGTCTGTAGCATTCGAGAATAATGTGACTATGAAAATGATAAATGTATCATTTCGATTGTGCATCTCAATCGTTCTAAAACACTTATATGACGCATTTTTAAGTTTCGAAATAAGCCTAGCATGTCTTAGATCACAGACACAATAGAAAATAATACGAAGAAAGAAAGATTCAAGAGAGAAGAACAAGATGGTCAGACACTCTATATTTGTAAGAATACTTAGTAAAGGGTTTGTTTTGATATTTGTGTAATTCGTTAAGACATGTTCTTCAAGTATTTGACTTCGGATTAGACTTATTTTCCACATACATTTGTAACGGACATTTTAAATCTAGAAATATCAAATCAGTATACTGTTTTAGCGTGGAATTCCCAAAAAACATAAGAACAAATTAAAATATCAAAACTTCTGATCAAAACTGTATTTTCTGTAAAATGGCTATTTTTACCATTTTAAGCATATCTTATATCATAGCGTCATGATAGCATATCATCATCAGACTCATATGTATAATGTAACACGTATGAGCATCGATCGAAATACTGAATCTTATGCAACTGAAAAGTATGCATCAGTATCGATTCCCTATGTGATCATAGGCCAGCATAAAACAGTAAATATCGTAGAAATAGAGTGGCCAAATGGTAGGGGTCGTACTAAGTTGTAGTGTAAGTCTTGATGTAGACGAAAATGGGAAATTGCTCTTCGTGCTTAATTCTGAGCGAAATAGTGGATTTAAAACATTGTGTTTTATGACGTTGCAGTGGTATCAAATTGTACCATTTTAGTACTTACTATTTTATTATAACTACCGCAGCTAGAGTATATAAGTAAGTTGCATCGTAAACATTACATTTTAGCCCAGATTTAGTATTCGTAGTAATTATGATACTCTTAGATAATTATAGTACTTAGTTATACTTTTTCACTACAATTATTAATTCTGGAAATAATTTCTTTCGGGATGCGTAGGATCTTCGCTAACGGTAATAGAAATATAGTTTGACAGGAGAGGTATCACCACCAACCTCTTAATCCACTGTGAAGCAACTTCAGTGTTTTCATCGGAGAGATACGATTATTAGGTAACTTGAGAGGCGGCCTTCTGAGCAACTTCTTTTCAACGTAGCAAACTTGGTAAGTATTCAAAAATGAGATGTACGATAGAACGTAGATGTAGTCACTGATAATCTTGATAATCTATTTACATATGTAAATAATTAAATTGTAAGCAAATATATGAGAAAACACTTAATAATATTATTAGGGGTCTCTATTCACGCGACAGAAACCAAAACAATATTTGTTGGAATTTTTGTCTTATTGCCTGTTCGGTGCGAAAAAGACCGGTAATTAAAAAGTTACGGTACATGAGAACTTTTGTTAGAAAATCTGGAAACCCTACAAAATTTAAGCCCATATAAACGAAGTCACTGACAGTTGCTAGGGTATAAACATTGAAAAGTTCGTTTGATAAATATATAATAATAGAAGATAATAATAAAAAGGTTAAGGCTCTATCGAACGATAGATACCGACGCCATTTTGTATTTTCTTTTTCGTTCGGTATAAACGAGATGGGTTTCAGTGCAGTGCGGTCGCAAATTGCACAAAATTGCACGTCAATCCAATATGCAACCACGCGCGCCGCCGTCTCGCCGCTCCGGGCCAGTTTGAACCGGTTACAACGAGATTCGTTCGGATAAAAGCAGAGCGGCCTGATTATTGCTAGGTAAAGCCTTGCGACCATCAAGGGAATCCCTGAGTAAGTTCGCTTATTGTTTGACAGCTGTTTGAACCCTAGTGAACCGGATTCTATATCTATACATACAAAAAAGAAGGTGGCTAACGGACATAGAAATCGATGAAATCGCAAAACCTAGAATTCTGCATTTTGGTAGATAAATTTTTTATATAGAGTAAATGAGCACTAAAAATTTTGTAATATTCACTACTGCGCGTGTAAAGTCGCGGGTAAACTAATGAGCAATAGATTTAGGTCTTTAAGATACTTACATCACATACGTGTTATTAAGAGCAGTATCTGAGTAGAATGTGGAATTGTGTTCCATAGATTTACGTCGGTAAATCTACGTCAATGACGATGACGATCAACCAATACATTATTTGTATTATATTACTTACAAGAACAAGCTACTTCTAATGACTATTTTTGTAGATTTATCAAAAGCTAGCCCTAAATCTAGCCTAGAAGTAGATTTTTTCCAAACAAAGTCAGACTGCACAAAATTGGACGTCACGCGCAGTCCGCTCCGGGCCTGTTTGAACTGGTCCTATGTACATGAAACATGTTCTTTTTTCTCTATTATTGTTGTTATTGTTATATCATTTACAGTCACTATTAATATGTACTATAAATAATATTTGGCGCTACCCCTAGGTTTTATATTTCATAATTGATGTAATAAATGATATAAAATTATTCGCCACAGTTTTTATTACTCTACTTTTTCGATCGACGCGCTGGTGACAAGAGCGTCGCATAAACTACGGTCTTCTTGCTCTCCTCTGAAAATGCGAAGAGTTTCTATGTGGTTCACCACGTTTTAAATTGATGGTGAATTAGATGATGTCTAGCTTTCTTGTCTCCGCCGGCTGCATCATCATTATCAATCCGTTACTATCCTATTGCTATACACGGGTCTCGTCTCAGAATTAAAAGGATTAGGTTATAGTACACAACGTAGGCCACTTCCAGATAAGTAGTTCCTCACAAAATTTTCCTTTTACGTTAGCAGACGTGGTAATTAATCTCTAATACGCTCATATGTTCGAAAAATCCGTGAAAAGACCACTAGTAACAGAAAATCACTACTTCACTTTTAATTACTTCACCTGTTATTCTAATGCGTACTTCGTATTCGTACGTAAATTTTAAGGGCTTTGAATTTTACAGCAAAACGGTATCCGCAGTCTATCTCGATCTTCAACCTCAAACTCGAAGTTCTAAGATACAATGAACCAGTATTCGAGGGGTTAATACAGTTCGGTTATACCAGTCTTCAGTTCGATAACGAAATACGACCACTTTGAAACAATAACTGTTAGCAGATAGTTCCTAGATTCAGCCGAAGTTGCAGTTTATTCAAATTTTACTCGAATGCGTTTCCAAGATTGGAATGAACTTCGACTATCAGTTTCAGCTTCGCAACTGTTTTATATCGTTTGTTCGTATTTTATATTACGCTTTTGTGGTTGGTAACATTATAGTCCAATATTTAATGAAAAAATGAATTTTTGTTAAGATAATCTGAAATAAATTCTTGTCTTGCTACTAAAAATATCGTATATAATATATAAGATTCAAAATGAAATCCGACCAAAAATGTGGTGTTATGGAACGTCCGGTAAATAAAACATCTAAATTACTTGTTATTGAAAGAATTTATAATAAAAGAAAAGTAACAATTGATTAAGTGCTGTTGTCGCCTATACTTAAAGGTAGGCGATAATTTTTATCCTAAGGAGTAGCAACGCATCTACGTGCGCCTTCGTGTAGGGCTTTTGCCTTCACGATGCCTTTAGTCGTGACCACGACCCATGTTGAGCGCACACACACACACATACACACACACAAACAAACATACTAGATAAAATATCATCATTTGTCCTACAAAGGGGCATAACACAAGCATATCGTAACAGCACATTAGCGAGTCGCGTACATATTTACGAAAGTATCGTATTTTGCCTCACAAAGACTTTTGGATATCATGTTTATGTATATTCCCGTTGCGGAAAGCCACTACGCATCAAAGTGTGTAATGGGGCATTACGAAGATGTTATGTGACTGTACGAATGTTCCTTTAGGAGAACTTTCGCAGTAAACTCTGACTTAAGTCTGATTTCGAATGTTTTAAATAGGACGTTTAATGGTAACATTTGGTAATGGGATATCCTTGTGTCTCGATTGTTGTCAGTTATGAAAACATGTCTCAAATTTCCGTGCCATTTTAGGACGTTATAGAATACTTTTTTTAATTTCGATGTGCACTTATTTTTAGTTGGAAGAGTAGCAAACGTGTAAGCCACTGATGTTAAATGATCTGTGCAGCCATAAAATTTGGCATTACATACGGAATATGATATGCTGCAAATATTAACAGGAATTTTCATTCCTCTATATGGTCGCATGTAGATGCGTTGTTACTCCTGAGGACTGAAATGGTCGCCTCGCTTTTGGTGTAGTTAACGGCACCGTTCCAACCGAATGGCAAGAACTGTTTTACGGCCGAATTAAGGGCAGCGGTAGTACCACCCTTATGAACTACATTTTTTTTGAACTTTAATAAACTACCTCCGTCTCATAAGGTGACATGACCAGATTTTGCCGTTAAAAACTGGAAATACCGAAAATTCAAGTCCACGTGAACGAAATCGCGAGCAGAAGCTAATTATAACGAGTTAACACTTTCCCTGCGGGGTACAACACTGCTGTGTATTCCGCGGCGCAACGCGCTTGCGTCTTGTACACACCTGTGTTATACGCCTGTATGGCTTACGGGCGAACAAAAGTGCTGTGTTTAGGTCGGCGCTACACTGGGGACGAACATTATGTCTGTGTATTCGTAGATGATACACAGATGCTAAAAATACAATATTTCAGTGAATTGTCGAGCTATGTTCAGTCTAAAGAAATAAGTTATGCCGCCTCCCACAAAACAGGTCCGATCCAATATGAGCGCCAGTCAGTGTTCATATTTAATGAGTTTTTGCCCACACATTCCCAACATGGAGTCGATATCAACATAAATTAAACAGCATTTAATTTCAATGAACACACAATATGCGTTAATTTGCTGACAACAAAGTGGTTTTGTGGTCACAATCGCATCAGTGGACGACATCGGAATATACAATTAAACGAAAGTTACCGGTAAATTCTACCTGAAATTTATTAATAGCGGGTCGCGAAACAAGATTATAAACTACTAATTTTATTTTTATTTGAGAACAGTAGCGAACGAGAATGCAACCTGATGTTAAGTAGTCGCAGCCCATAGACATCCACTTACAACCACAAATACAACCGAAATCCTATATGAGTTCGAACGTAGATACGCTACTTCTGAAGATGAAGATGGTTGTCTCACTTCAGTGTAGCCGGGAACCGCACCTCTCCAACCGAAACACGAGTAATGCTTTACGGCGGATTATAAGGGCGACCGAATACTTTCCTGGTCGAACTATAGTTCTCCCACCTTTGAAATATTTTTGTGATATAAAGCATAAATCAAAATCCTAACATTTTATTTACAAATGCCTTCTGAATGAAAATACGGAGTTCGAATTTGATACAAAAATCCTATAGAATAATATAACTTTTCTAACTAATCGCTGTATGTGCTATGTGCTGTGTAGAATTCACGGATTTTAGGGTTTCGTACTGCCTTTTATAAGTCAGCGCTATTAATTCATTTGGCTTTAAAGACTATATTTTTATCTTATAAAAGATACAATCGTGCCGGGACAATATTTAAACATACGGGTTATTATGGCAGCTATCCTATCAAATAACAAAATATATTAATATTAAAAAAATCTCGTCTTCTTCGTATTTTCACTCAGTTTAAAAAAATATAAATAGCTGAGTGTACTCCATCCCTTTATTTGAGTTATCTGTAAAATATTGTAGTAATTTTGAGTTACTCATCAAATACTGCATTTTTCATACCGTACTAGGAAGCTTGATGAAAAAAGAAAACCTTTTTCTTCAATACCCTCAATGGCGAACCCGACTCGCACTTGACCAGTATACTCAATATACCACTGCGATATAAGGCATTGACATGCAATGTATACTGTTTCTATTGTTTCTGTTTCTTTATAAATACACACTAAAAATATAAGACGGTACGAACCCTCATCCGCGCGCCCGACTTACACTTACCCGGTATACTCTACACACTATAGCACATTGACATGCAGTGTAGTGTGTGGTATCGTTAATGAACGCGACGCAGCCCATCAGATAACGCGGTTTATTCAATGCGTGAATGCACACAAGTCAAATGTGAGTTTTTTGAAACTCGGATTTCAAAAGCTTGCGTCGTAACTCTGAAATAGTTAAAAAGATTATATGCGTTAAATAAAGAGTGGAATACATCGGAATATATTTTTACACGTTGATAACAATATGGTAGTTGCAACGCGATACGACGGAATAAGTAACGTTACACTACATTACGTTACATTACATTAAATAAAAAGTGAAATATATCAACTTTTTTTTTAATATACAATTAAGCTTGCGTTTGGCTACTATCACACCTGATGGAAAGCGAGATGCAGCCTAGGATGTAACACGCTTGCCTAGAAGGTGCCTATTCACTCTTATCTTGAATAATTCCAGGTTGTATGCATCGGGAAAAACAGATGCCGGCAGGGAATTCCACTCATTCGCAGTCTGTACTAGAAACGATTTTGCGAACCGTTTCGTCCTGTCGTCAGAGGTGTATATATTAGATTTGAATGGTACCCTGCCGTTCGTCTAGACGTCCGATGGTAAAACGGAGCAGGTGGAACCAGATTCTTTTGTCGTCATACCGCGGTATACCGGAAATTAGTTGTTTATGTTTTGTTTATGTATAACATGCATGCGTTTTGCATCCGTATACTTCTATAAATGAAGCGATTATATTTTACTGTATTGACAAGATAACAATTCCAGTAGATACATATTTACTGTTAACACAATAGATAAGCGCATCAAAGTCAAAGCAAAGTTTACAAAGCAAAGCAAACATGTGTGCATGAGCTGGGAAATACCTGCAACTACAGCCTGGGAGCACATCAGGGCGCATGTACACAGTAACATAGATCTTCCACGTGCACGCTCCGAACAGCTTTCGCCGAGAAGAGTGTATGCGCCGGAATTACTTGCGGATGTACTGAAAATTTAAAAATAATTATAGTACATTTTAATTAATTAATTTATTTTATTTATAGGTTTTTGTACACGGCGTAACACAAAAGGAATGTTCTGTAATAGAAAATATAGTACGAATGTTTAATATTTGAGATCAAATTATTTTATTTTATTTTTCGGTAGTATATTTAATTTTTTGTTAAAAAAATATAAAATAATAAATTTGTATGTATTTTATAGTTTAGTTTTAATTAGTTTTTAGTTATGTAAGTAGGCAAAGTATCATCACCCATCCGCAGTGCGATGACTGATACACGAGGTTTGACGGCTACGCGCGCTAAAAACTACTCAGAATCGGAATAGAAAAAGGAGTATATTAGAATAAAATGTATTCTGAAATAGAAATCACTCATAATTCCTTGGAAGTAACAAAAATATATAAGTACGAGTATTGATTAAACAGAAGACAGTCCAAATTAAAGTCAAATAAAAT
This sequence comes from Phocides pigmalion okeechobee, assembly GCA_018251015.1. Taxonomy (NCBI): domain Eukaryota; kingdom Metazoa; phylum Arthropoda; class Insecta; order Lepidoptera; family Hesperiidae; genus Phocides; species Phocides pigmalion. The sequence continues at coordinate 9,378 of DWON01002055.1, forward strand.
GCCTAATTAGGTAAATAATAATATCAAATTTATATTCATATAGTAAGTAGTTATCTATGTTATTAATATTTACGCGTTCGTTAACAATTTTGTATCGATAAAATTGTGTGGTATGTTTCCTGTTTTTTTATTATTTATGTTTAGCAATAAAGTATAGAAATTGATAGAAACTAAATAGAATAGTTCAATAGATTTAAAATAAATTCTATAATAAAACAAAAATATTTAATCTTGTTCGTAAAATGATAGCTTATATCTGTGACTGTAAAGATCAATATTTAGACTACTTGATTAAATACAAAAGTACGCTTTATGTCTCCAAGCATGATGTTATGATACACTAAAGATAGCAAAATGATAATAATATCATGCGATATTTTACATCTGATAACTGTTATCTAGAACAATAAAATTCTCGACTTTAGGGGTCAATTTATGTAGCAAGATAAATATTTATTGTACTAAAATTAAACTAATTTGCAGATACAGTGCAACCTTAACATAAGGAAGCTCAATATAACGAGATTTTTCGAAATCCCCTTGAATTGGCCATAAGAATTAATGTAAAATATACCTTTACATTACGAATTTTTACCGAGTTTTTTTATTAATTATACCGAGGTTGCACTGTAATTATAAATAGATACTTTGCACAAATATTATTTAAAATAGAGTGGAAAATTACGGGTGAAAGTTAAACAAGATAAAATGCTTTACTGAATAGGATTGGAATAGGTTACGTAATGTTATTAATTAGACACAGATATTCTGCGGCACGGAAAATAACAGTATTCTGTAATGGAAGATATTTTGTGAAACTATTGTTGTCAAAGAGAAAACCTTTTATGGTGTAGAACAGAAGCTAACTAATTTAATGGTTATTCTGATGTTAAGTGATCAATCTATCTATCAAAATAAATAAAGCTTTCTACACTTATAACCTGCCTGTGTGGGTGCCATGAACCCATAAAGAAAAGTTCAAAAACAGTTAGTCACAGAAAAAAAATCTATATAATATAACAGATTAAGATGATTGATAAATAGGTGAACTTAGAATCCTGAAATCTTACAGATAGGTTTTCACATCATTTAAGTACCACAAAGAAAGGAATTTCAGAGTTTCTTTCCCTAAAGGAGTTTAAACACGTGATCTATATTGGTATGATATATAATAAAAACTTCTTCGAGAGCAAAGCCACGGACAAAAGGTAATCTATTATATATGTAATAAGTTATTCATATTGCTTTAACTATTAGGCGGAAATCGAACCCGAAACTCAATGCGTAAAAACTAGTTTAGTGGCCACCAAAGAACTATGACAAGACAAGAATGCCGTCAGAAACGGATCAACAATAAAGTTTAAATGTTAAATGGAGTTCAAATTTAACACACTAAAAGCGTATGCATTCTAATAGTTTTATTTCAATATAAAACTAAAGTGAACACGATGAAAATCATTAAGTCAACGTGAAAGTTAAGCGTCATCGTTGATAATATAAAATTTCTAGATTAAATGTGTACACAAAACATGAAATGAAAGGAAAAAAACATTGCTTAAATAAATATTTTCACACAATCTCGTCGCGCTGAATTCTAAGTGATGTACGTATCACTTCTCGTACGTATCTTCCATTTCAATTATATATTAACCTAATCCAGGTAAGTTTGGTTCGACTTTAGTTCACAGGAGTATCCCGACCTAGGGTGTCTTAGTCTACAAATCAAACGCAACGATTTACTCCGCAATTTTCAGGCAGAAATGGTTGTGGCCGTTACCACAGAGTACCACGTTTACGCAGCGACTTATTTTGTAATAATACCTAAAGAGTAGAAACTCGTTAGCACTAAAAGTGAAACAATACCGGAACCAAGAATTTTATTACTTTTACTGCAACTACTAAAGTAAACCATCGTGAAAAAATTGAAATAATTACGAGTTCTGTAACATTCTCACATGTAAAGTCTACCAAACCACACTCGACTATCATAGCGGACTATACCTTCACCCTACTGAGAGAAAACCCATGCGCAGCAATGGGATAGCAATCGTTTGATAAAGATTACACACACATATCAATTAATTACGAGTGATAATTTTAGGAAAAAATTAGGCCCCTCTCTCCCACCCTCCTAGTGAGATCTTCCACTCTTTTACAAATCGCACGTGAGATTAGCAAGTCACAATCATTACCCATATTTTAATGAATAAAACACGTTTTACTCAATTGGGTATATCCATTTTTTCGCAAATCTGTACTGCTTCTTGTGGAAAAAGAATATCATAATATTTGCCAAGCCCCGCCCTCTCTCCCACGTGAGATTGACATTAGTCTCGAGAAATAAACGTTTATTGTAATTAATAGATGCCTCCTTAGTTCTCTTATAAGCCTTTAATAATACCGCCAGAGTACTGGTTTTTCCCAATTTACGCATGGTACTGCAATGTGTTTCCATTGCGTCACGTCCTGATTGAATGACGCACATTATCTCTTGTTGGCTCGGCGTCTGTCCCCTGTTTACCGTCTAGTCTCCAGGTGCTCATACGAGGTCTCCAGTTCAATGTTATTACCAAGATAGTTTAATTTGTACAGTAAATTAGGCAATAGTATAAAATTTTACTCTCAATGTTGTCAATGAGCAGTATATATTGTGTAATAATTAGTATTGTTATTACTGTCTATAAGTTATTATCCAATATTCGATTCGTCACGTCAATTAGGCAATACTTTAAATGTTTGTTTTCAATAGCTTCAAAAAATATCATTGTATCATTGAATTGTCGAGTTCTATCACATAAAATTACATTATTCAGTCGCAAGTAGACGCGCTGCTACTACTAAGACTGAGACAGTCGCCTCGCTTGATCAACCACGGGGTCAAATAGGCGGGGTTGATTTATAGAATTGTAATCGGCAACCACACTTTTCCTACCGTAACAAAAATGCACCGCAGCGAGATTTATGTTATGTCTACATTTCTATATTTCTTTCTATATATTTTAAATTGAATTGATACTTACAAAGTAGATGAAAGTAACTTCAAAAGCGCCATAATCCGCCACTCAGGGGCAAAGCTACTAAGTGCTGCAAAGACAAAGCCCACAGCCATAGAGAGCACCAGGGTGAGTCGCCGTCCCTTTGTGTCCGAGACGTAACCCCACAGTTGGGCACCTATCACGACCCCTGAACAAGCAACACGCAAATATTAAAAGTATAATTTTCCACATTCTCTTTTTACATTAGAGGAAATTTGTAATTTGTAAACAATACAATATAATTTGGTGAATTTTGTTTCATTTTTTTATATTTTCTGTAACCACTTCTCCTTGAGAAAAATACAGCTTTTTTATTTCCTGGAACAAATGTCTATGCAACATCATTAAAAATGGTCGTTTTCGTGATTTTTTTCCAAGTAGTGTTATATTTTTTTATTTAAAAAGAGTACCAAACGAGCATACAGGCCATCTATGGTTAAGTAGTCGTTATAGCCTACGAATATGTACACATAGCCTCGAAAAAGGACCGAAGTCATATTTCAAGTACATACACGTCTAGTGTTACTTCTCCTGAGGACTGAGGTGATCGCCTCACGCTTAGGTATAGCCGGCAATTGCAACTCTCCGAGCATAACACAAGGGTTGTTTTACGATGGATCATTACTACCTATTATTACCTATTATTGCCTATTATTACCTATTTACTTTCTTTTATCTTATTTGGTATATTAGCGAATAACACGAAAACATCATCTGGTCCTCTTGCTATTTTTTTGTTCCTTAATATCTATGATTAATGGGTCAATTACATTAAACAATAAAGAATATTGTTTAAGTGTAATAAATACCGCTTTGTTTTCCAGAGTTCTAAGTACAAATGGAAGATTATTTGTGAATAGCATACATCCATGTAATGGTAGGAAGTTACTGCCGTACATGGACATCGACTCTATGTACAAATGGAATGGATGAAATTCACTGAAGTCGATCTCAAATGTGTTGCTGCTCTAGTGGAATGAACTTGTCTATGATTCCACTTTTACTTTGTACTCACCTATAAGTCAAATGTTGCGTTGCTGTTAAATGGGTTGAATGTGTCTATAGTTCCGCTTTTAATTGACACTCACCAATGAGGGGCGTGGCAGTTAGCAATGCCCGTTGCTGCATCGAAAGTTCCAGGTCGCACATAGCTGCTGCCACCACGAAGCTGGTCCCGAAGAGATCCATGCCCATCGCCTGGAGCGTCCAACTGCATACCAAGAGTAACCCGAAGTTGTATTTCCCAAACCCTGGTATAGAAAGTATTTTCATTATAGAAGACAAAATAAATAAATAAACGAATATAATGTAGGGATAAAGTGGAATGATACATCATATTTTCATTCAAATTACGTTTTGTAATAATACAGTATTACAACATGTAATTTGATTGAATGGATCAATCAATCAATACAATACGTAATTTGAATGAAAATATAACCTCAATAACAGGATGAACACTAGCTATGTCAACAACGAACTGAAGTGAAATTGTTTAAAATAATGTTTGAATTGTATCACAATTTGAATATACACACCACCTATCACAGAATAGATATACTATGGCATAAATCTTCGCCAGATTGTATTCAAAACAATGTCCGAAGCGATCTAGTGAATGTTGTAGTGATACATATGGAACAAACAGATATACATACTTTTACATTTTTATATATCAATCATATAGCAATATATAAAACACATCTACATTTTCTCATTTTCTGCAAATAAATTAATCGAATTTTAATGGAATGTTTAAAGTAAAATTATGGATTTATTTTGTCAACAGTAATGCCTTGTCTTATAACGAAAACTAGTTCGGCAACGTTTTTCCATTTAGTTTATTATATACTTTTAAACAGTTAGGCAATTTGTTTATACTTTGACATGTTTACGTTAAGGAATTATTTGTAAATATGCCAATATACGTGAATGATGTATAGATATGTCTACGTGTGTAATGTGACCTGTAGCAGACAGAGCCTCCTCCACGGTCGCTGCGTGCGAGGGTTTCTCCTTCTCAGCGTCGCATTTATTTCTCTTCCCCAATTTTACGGCCATGCTGCAGCTAAAACAAAATTTAAAGCATTTTGATCCCACTAAAGCAGACAAAAAGCTATTATTTTATCACTGCTTTGATAAACAGCGTTCAATCGCAACGACCATACCAAAAGATTGAGATAATTCATTTAAGGCTGAACAATGTTTCATTACATAAAAGTAATCTTATATATATCGCTTGTCTGGAAGAATATAGTATCATGTCAAAATTTGGCACTAACTGAATCAATGATACAGTTCGACTAAAAAAGTACGTTAAAAACTTTAATCGCTTCTCATGAAAAAGTACGTTTTTAGAATTAATACAGTATTCTTGCGGACAAGCTATACGTACCGACTTGTATATATTTTCTGAGTAGTTTCCAATTTATTTGAAAGACCATCTTTGTTCGAATACCTTCGGTCTGTCCCAAAGAACGCTGCAAAGTCCGATCCTGACCTAAGGTATGCACGAGATGTTATTTTATGTGAGATGAGTAACAAATAATCATTCGGGTTAATTGGTTGCTGTAGCCCTTGGACATATCCTTAAACAGTCTTACTGCTATGGTCATACGTAAATGTGTTGTTCCTTCTGAGGAGTGATATATTTATTAATAACCCTCCAACCAAAATAGAAAATCGGATTATGTGGGCGGCGATATTAATTCCCAGGTCGTATAATTAAGGTCTACCAAGCTGTCAAAACAAATCAAATTATCCCAAACAATTTAGTTGAGTTACTATTTTTTATTTCTTATTAATACTTGTGTACGTGTGTATGTTAGTGTGTTTATTAAATGGAAGTACCAAACATCCATCCAAACATCCAAACAAGTCCATCTGATTGTAAGTGGTTACCGCTGCCTATGTACATCTGTAACCAATTTGATGCAAAATCCCTTCTAAAGTCGATCACAGGTGTGATGCTCTTGAGGACTAAGATACCTCATAACTAAGTAAGCCGGTACCCAGTATTTTCCACCAAAACTCAAGAATTGCTATTCACCAGAAAGAGGTGCCATTTATTGCAATGTCACTACCAGTAGCACTTTGAAAATGTTTATGGCTTAATATGGGTTGGATAATGACGCCGTAACTTCGTACGGTATAGTTTTTATTTACAAATATAGGAAAATCTTGAGTAAAAAATAACTGCGTATTTCTAGATACATTTTTTTTCATTTTTTATAATTGTTCTTCTCAAGAGGACCAACTATGCAAGTTTTTGTTTCGTGGCTATATGGAAATGGCCAACTACACAAAAAAGGTAAAATTATGGCTCCAATAACAAAAGACGCTTGAATAATTATTCAAGTTTTGTACCTACAAATAGGCTAGAAATAACTAGATAGTTATTTCTACTTATTTCTGCGTATAATATTAAACGATATCTTCAGAATCCTAGTTTTTAAAATATGATTCTTCAATGGTATGTAATTTGATGTTACACAGATTTATTCCTTCCTTTTCCGCATTTATGTATTACTGTATCCTTGATTGGGATTAATATCGTAATTTAAAGAAATCGTGCTTTTTCCTTTTTCCTTTAAGATTCGACAAAAAAATGTAACGAGCTCATTTTTAGAACGCATTCTCGGATGTTTTCCGTAAAGCTTGTAGCTGGCTTTTAGAAAGTTACAGAGCCGCTTCTTAGAACACCACTCAGAATTTTAGAATGTATGTTATAGAATAAATTTAGTATAATCACCAAGGGATTGCTGTTAGGATAATATGCAAATTTTGGCAGAAACCCATTCGCGGGCTATTCAATGTACCTATATGTGTATTAATATAAATAAAAGAGAAATAAAGTTTACGTTTTTCTATTAAAATATTCCAAGTATATAACCAGCAAATCATTTACAACAAATAATTTATATGTATACTTTTCCAATACATCATAGCTATTCTATTTATTTATCAGTTACTTTTTTATACTTGATTGCCGAGTATCGAAGTATTTTGCTTAGCCTCAAAGTTGACTCGCAAAAAAGGTTCTTAGTATTAAGTCCTTTTTTGTAACTTTATATTAGACATGATAATTTTAACTTTACTTAACATCAAATACACAAGCCATAATTATGTTATATATTTTAGCACCAAATTAAATTGTAATAAACTGAGGATATTTTTTTGTAAATATCCTTTCCCTGATATACGATGCGTTATTGCTAATTATGATTAACCACGTCACGGTATTAAATTATGCAATAACCGTGTTACTACGACGATGAATGGATTTACGTTCTTTTATTATTTCGACACTATTTTGAACCTTCTTACATACCGTTAGCACGTAATGTAAATTCGTGTATTTGACCGCAAAATATAACCTTCCACGCCTAATGTACACTGTACAGCAATACGACATTTAAAAAATATTAGTTAAGATATTTATCTTGCATTTGCTTTAAGTACTACTAATTAAATTAAATATAATCTATTTATTAATAATTATTCCTTAGTTCAAAAATAGCGTGATAGTAAAGCCAATATCGAGAACAGGTACAGGCACTCCGCATGTTTGTGCAGTTTATTTTTGGGTTAATAAATATTTTACACTTTTATATAAATGTAGAGATTGTAATTGAAAAAAGTCTTAACTGTATTTAGGTTCTAATCAATTAAGTATTTAAATACGTAAGTTCTATGTTAACTACGCACACTGGAATTCAATTCGTGTATCTACTCATTTGTATTATCTAAGTTCTAAACCATTCCTTATATTTTAACTACCGTCACCGGAATTCAATTCGTGTATCTACTCATTTGTAGTATCTAAGTTCTAAAGCACCTTAAAGCCATGTTCAGTATCTATCAACTATATCAAATTCATTTATATAACAGATACTTAACGAATTAAAATATTACTTGATTCAAATATTTTAAAAGGTTCGCTCCGTTTCATAGTTTAATTTTTTTAAATAATAAAACGGATTTTTAAGTTCTCCCATGAGATTGGATTTGATTTTAAGTATAATATATACGGATGAATTATTCTTGTAAGGTATTGCACTTTTTATGGATAGAATTGAGGAGTAAAAAAAATTTTTCGTTATTTTTTCACTCCCTAAATAAAATTGTTTTTAATTACTGCTACATTAATTGTAATATGTATGTTTTATCTTTACCTCTCACTATAATTAAAACAAGAAATAATATGACTACATTAATTTTACTAGAATATTATATTACACTAGGAATCAAATTAAGTTATTTTCTGTTCCAAATGGTTGAACGTTTAATTTTCATAAATCATTATCAAATACGTACTCTCAAGCACTCACTTTTTGAATATTTTTGTCACTACCGGTTAATGGTTTGATTTTAATAATTAGATTTTCAGTACCTATTCTCACACACTGTCACATTTTGAATACTTCTGTTTACACTCACTTAAAAAGCTTAAAAGCTACATGAAATTACCGAACACTATTTAAAATTGTGGAATTGAATTAAATGTTCTAATATGGACATTTTATACCTCTAATAACTTAAAAAATATTCCTATAAAACTGTCTTAAGCCCTCAAACAGATATCACCCTTTTAGATAATGCTATGGAGAAGGAGCGGCGAAAGAAATGTGTTTATGCCACTCTAACGAATTAAAATATTATTTTGTTTACGCAATTTGCTAAATTTGTTTAGGTAAAAGTTAATTTCGATACGAGAAAGTATAGTTCAGACTTCCGAGTCAGTAAATTTACCCAAAGGCTTTCAAACGTTATTAATAATATTTAAAATGATTTTCCACTTAAATAAGACAAAAGTTTGTTGAATAAATTATTTTCTTGCTTGCTAGAACCTTTCGGGTTTTGTCAATTTTGCTTAAAAGCATAAAAAAGGAATTTGACGTAGGCAAAAGTTTTTCTATATTGACAGATATAAAAAGTAGTTAATACTTGTAATGAATAAGATGAAACGTCTAATCTAAGGCTGCCTAAACCTTTCAAAACCTCAAAGCAGACCACAGCAGTATAATTCTGCTGTTTTCTACTTTAAAGCCTCTACTTGAATTACATAGAGTTCAATCTATATTATTATTTGTCAAATGTTTCAATATCGTCAAAGCAGTTCGCTTTGTCTTACCTTCACCTTATACTGCAGCAAAAACGCCCGACTGATGATCTAGAAAAAAAACGACGACAGTTTTACAACCGTCATCGGTCATTCAGAGTTGGGGTTAAATCTGTTCATCTTACCTTACAATTTCAAACTAAAATGGGGACTGTTGAATAAAATCTTTATTTATAAATCGAAGTTAGAAATTGTAACTTTGGATACTCCCAGAAGATGCCGCGGCTCAATCTTGACTAGCAATGATGCGTTTACGGAATATTCTCTTATATAAGTCGTACCTACGTCACTGTTTCTTGATTTCTCGTATCTATATCTCGTCATGGGTGGTAAGCTGGTGTTGAACAACCAGCAAACTTAACTACGTTTGTTTGTCTTCTTTATTTATTCTGCATCTCAAAGCGAGTCTAAATTTAGCGAATAGCATATCGCCTGATATGAACGGCATTGTTTGTATTTATACTTCAATGTTTGCGAGGCATTATAACGGATTGTTGTTGAATAAAAGGGAAATCTTAGCATTATATTTAAGTACTTCTATATAAAGTAAATATTTATGCATGTATAGATTAGAATATCGTGACGTTAAAAGTTTATTAGCTACACGGAGATGACTATAAATACTTTTATAATTGCATGTTTATTTTTAATTTTATAAATATCCTGTATATCTGAATGAATTCTTATTATAGAAAATGAGCGACGTTATACAAACTTTATGCAAGTGGCTCACTTGCGCACTCGCAGCCTTGTCGCCTAAAATTCCCTAAAGTAGGGGTGTCATAACACATTAAAGCAGGCATAAGTGGCAGAATTCTCCCACATTCACGCAGCACGTTGATTACGATAATCACCCTTGGGCTTTTTATGTTGATGAGTAAATAAAAAGCATGCAAGCTACCTGATGGGAAGTAGTTCCCGCAGCCCGAGCCATCTATATCCAACCTTAAACGTCGTATGTAGATGTGCAGCTACGTCCAATGTCTAAGGTTGTCGCCTCGCTTGTAATTGTACACAGTAACCTCAGTAAGTAATCACTGCAGTCGATGAACATCTCTGCATTACAGCCTGTTGACATCTCTAACAATTGATTTTAACTTTATTATTTATAATTAACGATGTTTAATTGCCGATATTTTGCACCGCATGCATGGCTCGCGGTCACAGCTCATCTGTTTAGCATTAATAACAAATAAAATGTGCTACATTAAACATTAGTAAAAACTCCATATAGAACGGGATTGTTACTAATAGACTAAGAGGATTACATCTTTTATGTTTTTTATGTTGATAAATGCACATTCCTATCTTACGCCTGACACAAGTAGACCACCTTATCCTGCCCTCTACAGCATTGGACATTCATGTCCAATCTCAAACAGGACTAAAGTCCTGCCGCCTTGCACAGAGACGTTGCTACTCATGAAGTCTAAGAGTGTAGCCTCGCTTGTAAATGTATCCAACAATTTCACCTCTTCAAGCGAATCACAAAAGTTGCTTTTCGGTGAAATATGAAGGCGGTAATGGTACCTCTCCGGTCGAACGGTAGTTGTAACACTGCGAATATTACGGAGTTTTAATACAAGATTAAACCAAAGCATTGAAAACTTTAGTATTAATTTCGAGCGGTTAAGAACTCACCAAAATATGGCTTCCATTTTTTACGAGCAAACAAATGAAACTGGACGCAAAATACTATTTTCCTAAGTGAAGTTCACAGATGCACTTGTGAACCTGATTGCGGTATCAGGAATCAGGTCGACGACACAACATTATCGTAGAAACAGCATATGTATGCAAAGTTCCAGTTATTGGATAATCGCTAGGTTAAAATTAGCACTCAAGAATATCTGCAGAAAAATAGATAGCTAATGCTGTCCGGCGCCACTGAACAAGTCTTAATGCAATTGTCAGGTTTAGACCTATAGGTCGGTTGGAAACTTGCTTAGGGCGTCATAAATACGTGCTTGAATATTCCGGGTGCATGTTTCATCTTTTTAAAAACTGAACTTTAAAATAGTATATATAAGTAAACTGTTTATCTGATGTCATAGTTATATATGTTTGATGAAATCTGTGTTAGAATGATTCCCTTCTTATTTTCCAGGTAGATAGGCTTAGTGGTAGATCGAACCTAGAACTGTACAAGATAGCGTATTAATATGGTCACTGGCCCTCGAAGGCATCTATCTATACAATTTGCTGTTGTTTCGCCGCCCCTTCTCCAAAACGATACACCTTACGAATCAACGGTAGTTATTTGACATTCAAAAAGAGTCCTCTAAAGAATCTACTTTGAATAAAAAAAAGATTTGATTTTTTGATTGTAAACTCTTACTTTATGTCTATAATTTTTTTTGTGCTACATATAGAATTTCTGATTTCATATTTTTATTTATTATCATTGATATAATTTTCATATTATTTATATGCGATATGGAGACTTGCCGGACTCCCTTTAGATTGTTTATGTTAGGTTTTTTTATAATTACTTTTAAGATATTCATTATTGCAGTTAAAATGTAAATAAATTTGAAACAAAATAATATGAACTTCAGAAAAAAACAACAAGTCCTTGCCTTTTTAAATCACAAATAGATTTAATACCATATTGTAACATCTTCCTCTCAAAGATATACATTATTGAAATTTAAATATTTAAATACAGCATACTAATATTTATCCATAACAAAGTTCCAAACCGATATATAGATAAACATCGAAACAAACAGTTTATAAATATTTCCTATATACTGAATAAATAAGCAATGATGTTTTGTAAACGAGTTTATTTTAAGAGCCATATTATAATGCAGATATCTAGATTCTACTTGAAGATAATTACGTTGCTAGCTAACTAAAATTAGGTGAACAGGTCATGCACGTATCTATGTTCATTAGTGGAGCTTTAATATTATTTCTTGAATTATTTATTCTAACAAATATTATTTTGTTTATGTTGTAGTTGTGGTGGTTTAAAACAATAATATTAGATTAATATCACATTTTTTCGTACTGACAGTAGAACTAAATGTAATTCACAATCTACAACATTCCTAGGTTTTTTTATGTTAGAAGAGTAGCAAACGTAAGTGCAAGCCATCTGATATTAAATAGTCTCTGCAACTAACATACATCCAGCCGTAAACCGAAAGCTTATTAGAAGTGTAATTAAATGTGTCTACGCCTGAGGATTCAAATGAAACAAAAGAGTTGCTTTATGGCGAATTATTAGGGTGATAGGCGTATCTTTCCAGTGAAATTCGTTATCTGTCTATCAAGAAATAGAAAGGAATTAATTTGATTTACACACAAAGAGGCATATAAAATATTCTCAATTTTGTGGCGCGTTGTTATTGTTTCGTTAGGTACATTAAATGGGTTATTTTCGTCAC